>JAODAL010046549.1:0-30816 GCA_025379985.1 Phyllomedusa bahiana | reverse complement strand
GGAAGCTGCCCAATTGCTGTGCCTGTTGTGGAACTGCGCGACTGTTGGCCGACAATGTTGTGAGATTCCGCTAGACTTGCAAGGGCACCTTGGCGGGGGTCCATGGCTGGATCTAACTGTAACGGCTGGGTGGTGGACCCCTGGGACCCCCGCAAGCAAATGATAGCTAAGCCATGCCAGGGAACGGAATCTAATTTAGCCCCCGGTTTTCACCGGGAGCCCGCGCAAAGCGGGGTTTGGACTTGCTGCGGCGGAGGCTACCAGGTCGTCCCCCCTGACGTGACTTGCTTGCGATGGCGGCCGATTTTGTGCAGCGTGGTACAGAGTCGCAGTCCGAGAATCGTAGTCGTGGGCAGGAAGAAGGTCAGGGCAGGCGGCAATGTTTCGTTGTCGTGGACAGGCAGGAAGGTCAGGGCAGGCGGCAGAGGTTCGGAGTCGGGAAATGTAGCGAGAGGTCTGGTACACGGTAGGGCGAGAATACACTTTAGGAAACGCTTTAGCTAAGGCACGAGGCAACATAGATCCAGCGAGGGGTGATTGTGGGACGTGACCTAAGTAGGGAAGCGCGCTGGCAATTTAGCCAATTATCGGGGCGCTGGCCCTTAAATCTCGAGAAAGAGCTTTTTGCGCGCGCCTTAGGACACGGGCACGCGCGCCTCGGTCGGCAGAGGGCGCGGACGGCACAAGAGCGAGGTCAGGTGAGTCCCCGACAGGCGCGGACCCCCGGCTCGTCCCGCGGCCAGCGGCGGCACCAGACCCCGGTGGGCGCCTGGGTGCGCAGGCCGAGGAGCAGAGGGTACCGCGACAAGTTCCTTCACATATACACTTTAGAAAGAGACTAATGGCAAGAAAAAAAATTAAAATCAAACTTTACTTGTTTCATAAGTGTATAAAACATAACATCGTCACATTGGCTTACCGCACATTTAGTCATACCGTAGGATTAATGGAAACAAACTCATCCTATTTTATGAAAAGTCAATAGATTCGTTCAAAGACTTTGTAGAGGAGAAGTGCCGCTGCACTAGGTGACCTGCGACATTTCAAGGGTCAATCCTTTTTCTTCAGGCCTGCAAATATATATATATGTTATGTGGTTCTTATATTTCTATGTATGTGCTGTACATCCCCCCACAGCAGGAACACAGCGTTCCCATCATTATATCTGATTATTGTGGGGAATGTGGCATCACCCAGCTTTCCTGTACACTGGATAGTCTATCTAGTATCCAAGAAAGGTGGGGGATGTCAGATCCCCCATAGCAATCAGTTTTTGATCATGGGAAAGCTGTGTCCCTACTGTAGGGGATGTGTCTTCCTCTCTGCACACAGTGATGTCAGGGCCGCGTCTCATAATGCTTTACTCTGGCACCACTTCTTTTTTTTGACTGCTGCTGGATAATCTCAGAGGTCCTAATGCACATTCAGTCAATCAAACAATGCAAGTCTTCTGACCATTTCCTCCAATCAGAAGAGGTAAAGACAGTGCACAGTAATGAATGCCGCTAGACTCTAGTAGTGGTGAGTCACTATGGACACATAGATTTCACTTTATGTGTATGACACCCTTCCCCACAGCTCTGTACTGAAGGATTACATTGTTAGCAAGAGTCACTAGAGGCAGCCAGATCTTTAACTCTAACCCTTACACCCAGTACAGAGGAGTGTTTCTGAGCTGAGCCTGGATTCAAAGCTCACCCACTGAGTGAAGACAAAACGTCCATTGAGGCAGACGCAAAGCCATGTGATGGAAGGACGTCACATGATTTGCAGGAAGTAGGAAGAAGGGTTTTGCAAAGCAAAACAGGTAAATTATTTTTAATGAGTATCATTTACTATGATATCACTATGATATATGATATTACTATGAGTATCAAGTTCAATATAATTAAGTTGTGAGCCCTATAACATGAGATATTTACCAGTTTAAGAAGGCAAACACAGTGCTTAATTTTTGTAGCAGACCTACAAGCAAACAGCCCCAGGCCCCCTCCTCCACCTCCTTGTTTTTCATTTCTATATGGCAAGAAACAGCTAAGAAGGCAGCGACTCATAAGAGGCAAGAGCGAGCTGCATCGATCACCTGGTGGGAGCTGAGCAGCCATGATGGAACAGAGAAGAGCAAGGAAACACTTATCAATTCTATTCCCCCGACCCTCACTATGGATCCAGCGGCAACCATTATGGAGGATCCAGGAGCTATTTGCAACACAGTGGGGAAATCTAGCCCCATTAAGTGCCCTCCTAAAGGGTTACCTGAGCGTCCTACTCCATTGGCTGAAGCAACCCCTGCTGTTCTATTGGTCGTTGGACAGAAGATAAAGCTTTGGTTAACTTGCAGTCTGGCACGGTGGGCAAGGAAAGCACTAAAGAGAGCAGGAATACTAAAGATGTAGTCCCTCTGTTGGGTAAGTGTATCCCAAGGTTATGGAGAAACCCTAGAGGATGAAGTTGTTGGGGGGAATGAAGCCCCCAGTTCATATGGCCCAAGATGTGTTGGACGAAGGGCTAAACCATTATCTAAAGAAGTGGGGATCCCTAATACCCTCCTCACTGATGTATTGCCAGGAACCATATGAGTAGCATGGGATTATCCCACGTAACCACTTGTCCTATTAAGGACACCCTAGCACCTGAGGAGGATGTATCTAAGCCTGCTGTGGGAACGGCAATGTGTCTAAGCCTGAGGTTGTGTCTGAGACTGTGGGGTAGAACAATACCTAAGCCTGTTATGTCCATTACTAAGAGCCTAGTCGATGTATCTAAACCTGAAGGGGGTGATATTATCAGGCAATCTCATGTGTCCAGGTCTATAGGGTATGATATTATTTATTGAGCTGCTGTATCCAAGCTCAAACTGTGGGATACTCTTTGCCATGATCTTCCCACACAGGGACCCTCATCAGTGCAGCGTGGAACTTGCTCTTTCTTATACCCATGGGAAGGCAGTTGTATCTAACCCTACTGATAAGTCTCAAACTGTTTTGGACAACAAAAATGTATCTAAGCCTTTTATGTCAATGACTAACAGCCCAGTGGATGTATCTAAAGCTGTGACTTAAAGGGGTTTTGTCACAATGTAATGTTGACGTGGGATCCTCCAAAATGGGTATTTAATCACTTTTCTAAATATATGTGATTAAAAAAGTGAAGCCTGAGAGAGCTACAGGCTGCCTTACCTGCCCTTAGTTACTTCAAAGCTTCTACTAGATACGACCTGACAAGAGCTGCTGGCCGGGCTTGCTCAGATAAAACTTCTTATCTGATGAGACTGAGCTGCAGAAACTTTCAAGGCACCGGGTAGAAATATGTTGTTTTTTTTGAATACAGAATCCACTAGTTGTAGTGTGATTATCTGAGTAGATCCCTGCTTTACCTGATGACAGAGAACATGAAGAAGCTTTCAAGCTGCTGTGGAGAAAGGTGTTGTCTTTTTTATACAGAATCCACAAGTTATAGTTTGATTATTTGAGTGAGCATTTCACACGATCCCTTATGCAGCTCTGTGCTCTGGCAGTCTGCGTCTCTCTCTCTCAGCTCCGTGGCTTGTTTACATTTGCTTCTTAGCAGATAAGGCACATCCTGGCAAAACCCGTTTAAAGGGGTTGTCTCGCTACAATGATTGGGTTTTAATTAAAAGATCTTTAAAAAACAAGCAGCTTTGCAATATATGTTCATTACAAATGTCCTACTGATTTTGAGTTATCCCTGGTAGTAGGAGTGCATCAGCTCCTGAAATCACTATAGTCACTGACTTGTTGATTTTTATCTCACTGGCTGTCAGTGCTGGTGACTCATCAGCTTCTCAATACAGGTCTGAGCACAGAGCCCCTCTTGCACAGTATGAGGCTATTTGTGATGCTTCTGTAGGGGAGGAAGGGGGAAGGCTCTACTCCCGGCTTCTGTGTCTGTGTAGCTGTGCTGCCTGGATTAACCCTGTGTGTGCCTGCTCCCTCCTGCTCTCTACACAGATTGAGGAGAGCAGAGGTGAGGCTAATCTGTGGTCAGTAGGATGTGACAGCAGTGAAGTGTGTTACTATAATCATGATGTGTCTGTGGAGCTTGGACTATACTAATAGAAGAGATCAGGGTTCAGTATGTGAACGGTTCATATCCCTCCCTGCTCTGCTGTATTAGTGCCACATGTGATTATAGTAACTCACTTCACAGCTGCCCTGTGTCTGTTTGATGGGAGGACTGCACAGAACGGGTTTGTTTTTTGTTGCTTGCGAAAGTCCGTGGAGATTTTGTATGCTAAGCAGGGGGTATAGTAACACTTGCATCCCCCCTGCTCTGCTATTAGCATACCCAGCTTCACAGACCCCCCCCCCCCCCTTCTGTATAGAAGTTACTGCAGTCAGAGGAGGAGAGCTGTCTGTGTGCTGAGGGGAGGAGGGAAGGGGGAGGAGAAGAGGCAGACAAAAAGCACGCCCCTGAATTCAAAAATCCTCTGCTGCCAGACACACTGAGGTAGGCTGAAAGCCTGTAGTGAGACAACTCCTTTAACTTCTGAGCTGTTGTATTCAAGTCTATAGGGTGTGATATTATCTGCCAAGCTGCTGTATCTAAGCCTAACCTATGGGATACTCACCCCAAGATTTTACACCGGGGCCTACATATGAAAAACCCTAGATAAGTTGCAAGCTGTGTCCCTATGTGTGTGATAGTAGCGTCCGTGCATGTATCTCGCTTTGGGGTATGTACCAAAAAGGGGAAAGGGAATACATTCCAGCCCCCATTAGGCCAGGGTGCCCAAAAAGTCCGATTCTACGGGGGCCTCGTAAACCAAAAATTCTTGAAGGGGTCACTGTTGTAGGTGGGAATTCACAAAATCCTCTGTCTTTTTTTTGGGGGATGTCTTATTTTTCGGGGAAAAAAATACAATAATTATTCCTGGGGGTGTTTTCCAGGGCAGTTTTGGGTGGGTTTTTTGGGTCCTTTGAAAATTAGAAGGTGCTAATAAGAAAAGGGGGAGAAAAAACACAAAAAGCCAGAAGATCTGTACCAGGTGTGGGGCACAGGGAATTAGGACAATAAAAAAAAAAAAACATGTTTTCCCAAAAATCAAGAACCCACCAAAAACCCTCTTCTCATTTGTGAGAATTTTTAGCTTTAGGGAACCACAGAAATGGAAATTGGCCCAAATTATTTAACTGCATTTCTATTTGGATTCCCTGGGTTTGATAATTTCTACTTGGGAAATTTTTTACAGTATCTGGTAAGAGGCTCCAAGGTAAGGAAAAAGCTGAAAATTATGGCTTTTTTTTAGTGTCCCCTGTATGTAATTAGCCATTCCTTCTGTGACCTAAGCAGGAGGAAGGGTAAGGGGATTTTGGAGTATCCTCAAAACACCTTAGGGGTCACAAACCATCCAGGCGTTACCACCAAGAGTAGGTCTCTCTGCTTATCCTTTCTGTACCGATCAACTTGTTGAAGGTATGTTTTTCGTTTATTTTTTTTATTTTTTATTACTGTTCTGCATGTTTTTATGTTATGTTGTATTTTTTGTTACTAAGCATCGTACCTGTATATTTCGAGGACGGTACATTGGACGATCACTGTTTATGCCTGAGGCAGTTGAGAATTTCAATTAGATTTTTCCCTTGTGGCAGGGTAGTTTAGGGGTATTTTTGGGCGGCACGTTAAAACATACCCAGAGTGGTGGGTGGAGACTGGTTTGGTCCAGAATTTTTTGGGAGCGCCTTCCCATAGTTGTTGCTGAGATTTGATGAGACTAATTCAGGGATAAAAAAAAAATAGTTTTCATTGTGGTAACATGGGGGGTTTTGATAAATAACAATACTTTACTTTTTACCCCCAGTGGTGTTGGGTTCTTTTTCTATTTGGTTTTGCGTTTTCTTTTTTTTGAATGCTTGGGGGGCTCTACCCGGGTTCAGAAAATTTATTGGCAATTTTTGTCTCCATTGCAGTTGGACAGTTTTGGGTCCTTGATGCCAGAGGCAGAGACCAAAGGAGAGGAGTGTCTACCACACCTATGGAATTTGGTGTGTAAGAGGCATGATGTTTGAAGTAGGCATCCCTAGTGGGTAGTACTTGGGCGGCAAACAAGTCAGCATATCAGCAGTGGAAGGTTTGGGTGGATGAGTTGGGTAATGTTCAAGTATGATGGTTGTATTGCTTTAGTTTCTGGTGAGGTCTCGGCAGCAGCTTTGTCAATATCAAAGGTCAATCACTTTGTGGGGGCTTTGGCTTTTGTAGCAAATTTTGGAGGCTCAGGGATGTTACAAAGGATTTTCTCTCTTTCCAGACTTTCTAGGGGCTTTCGGAAAATGGTAGGGCGAGCTGATGGGGGATGCCCATATTTATTTTCAGCTGCTTGAATGGTTAGGGTCCAAAGTTTGGATTATTTTCAACTGATCATTTGAGGGGGGGCATTACTACAGCTTGCTTTTTCCCTAGCATTTTTTGGGGGCTTTGAGGATTGGTGTCTCCTAGAGTAAACTGGAAAAGGGAAAAATTTTTGGGGGGAAAGAGTGTTGTTAGTGGGGGCATGCTGGAACTCTGGATTCTTTGTCAAAAGACTACCAGGAAAGAATGGGGTGGGTTTTGGTGGTTGATAGTTTTTGGGGGGTCAGTTATGTTCCCAAAAGGGCCCCGTGAAAAGAGGAACACTGTGTCATTTGGTGGGTTCTTTTTTGCCACATTACCAGTTCACTGTGTTTTTTCGATGTTGTCGGCTTTGCAGTTTGTGCCTGACTCCTTTTGGATAGGCACAGATGCGGAATAAGCCGAATGGGATCTTCACTGGGGGGGTTCAAAGACGTAAAGGGGGGAAAAGGTATTAAAGTTCAACCCAGTTTTTGTTTAGTGTCGGTGAATGTCGATGACCAGTTTTGTTGTTTGCATGCCTTTCGGGGTTTTTTTTCCCTTAAATTTTTCTGTGGCCAAATTGAGAGTGCAACACAGTTGAAACCAAGTTACATACCTATAGAAAAAAAAACCTTTTTCATGAAATCAAATAAACTTTCCCCTTTTTTGGCATTTAGGAACCAAAATAATTTCCTATTCCCCAAATGCAGTATAATGAGAGGGAGAAATTTTAAGGCATTTTTTTATTCACTTTCTGTCAGAGTTTCCTCCATATTCATTAGTATTTGGTGTTTGCCCTCTTAAACTGTAGGACTTGGGTCAACGTTTTGGATTCCTTCCACAAGATTTGGCACAATAGTTCGGTGGCGAATTTTGGCCCCTTCCTCCTGACAGACTTGGTGTACTGAGCCAGTTTTGGGCGGCTCTTGCTCGCTCAGCCTTTTCATCTTTGCCCATACAATTTCCTATAGGGATTGAGATAAGGGCTTTGTGGATGGCAATCCAAAACAGTTGACTTGGTTCTCCTGAAGCCACTTTGTAACCAGTTTTGGCAGCTGCTTCGGGGTCATTGTCCTTATGGAAGACCCATTTCTGTTCAAGCTGTAACTTCCTGGTGATGTAATGTGATGTTGCTTCAGTATTATTGCCACATAATACTTCTTTCCTCATGATGCCATCCATTTTGTGATGTGCACCAGTCCTCCTGTCAGAAAACAACCCCACAACATGAATGCTGCACACCGGTGTGTTCCAGTTGGATGATTTGTTCTAGCTTCCATGCTTCTAGCCTTTTTCTTCCAAACATATCGTATGGTCATTTTGGCCAAACAGTTCAGTTTTAGTTTTGTCAGGACACAGAGCTGTTCTCCAGAAATGTAGGTCTTTGTTCCTGTGCTTTTGCAAACATGAATCTGGCCTTTTCTCTGTCTCTTTTGGAGTAATTGGCTCTTTTTCCTGCCAGAGTGATATTTCAGCCAATGTTGATACAGGATCGTTTCATGTGGATATTGACACAATCTTACCAGCTTCCGCCAGCATCTTCACAAGGTCTTTTGCTTTTGGTTCCTGGGTTGATTCTGCACGATGTCGGACCATAGCAAGTTCATCTCTATGACACAGAACCCGTCTCCTTTCCCTGAGATGGTATCAATGGGAGCCGGACATTCCCATCTTTGTTTGTACTATGTGTATTAATTGTTTCTACAGATGAACGAGGCTCCTCAGGTATCTGGAAATTGCCCCAAGGATGATCCAGCTGGTGCAAGTCCACCAATTCTCTTCTGATATCTTTGCGATTTCTTAGACTTTGCCATGAATGTTACAACAGAAGCAGTGTGTTGTTTCTGGTGTGAATATAAATATCATCCACAGCTGTGTCTGTTAATTGACTCAGATATTGCCAATAAACCAGAAGCATAAATCAGAAGCCTCCAAAGACCTCGACCCTCTTCATTATGGGCCTAGGTCCCAACTTGTATAAAGGCGGTGTCATCCGCAGTGTAAGAAACTTGCTGAGTTACAGAAATGTAATAAAAATGCCTTAAAAATTCTCCTCTCATTATTTCTGATTTGGGGCAATAGAAATAATTTTGGTCTTAATTGACCTAAAAAAGGGGTAGGGTTTATTCTGATTTCATGTCAGAGAGAAAACCTGCAGATGGGGCTTTATTTAGAGGGAGGGTGAAACCAATAAACTGCAGATTGGGCAAGCGGCTTTATATAGAGGGAGGGAGAAACTGCAGGATGAGGCTTTATATATAGGGGAGGGGAAAAATGAAGATGGGGCGTTGTATAGAGGGAGTGAGAAACCTTCAGATGGGGCTTTATATAGAGAGATGGAGAAACCTGCAGATGGGGCTTTATATAGAGGGGAGGGAGAAAACTGCAGATGGGCGGCTTTATTATAGAGGGGGAGGGAGAATCTGCAGATGGGGCTTTTTGTATAGAGGGGAGGGAGAAACCTGCAGATGGGCTATATATAGAGGGAGGGAGAATCTGCAGATGGGGCTTTTTTATAGAGGGATAGAGAAAACCTGTCAGATGGGGGCTTTATATAGAGGGGATGGTGAAACCTGCAGTTGGGGCTTTTTATTGCGGGGAGGGAGAAACCTGCTGATGGGGCTTTATATAGAGGGGCGGGAGAAACCTGCAGATGGGGCTTTATATAGAGGGGTGGGAGGAAACCTGCAGATGGAGGCTTTATTATAGAGGGATAGAGAAACCTGCAGATGGGGATTTATATAGAGGGAGGGAGAAACATGCAGATGGGGCTTTTATTTACAAGGGGGGGGAAACCTGCAGGAGGGGTTTATATAGAGGGGATGAGAAACCTGAAGATGGGGTTGTATTTACAGGGGACGGGAGAAACTGCAGTCTGGGGCTTTATATAGAGGGGAGGGAGAAACCTGCAGATGGGGCTTTATATAGAAGGGATGAAACTGTGGGTTTCAACTGTATATTGAAGATAGGTCCCCAAAAGTTCCGGTGCAGTACAGAGCGGTGGCCGTACATGTGTGGCGTTGCGAGTATGTATGAGCATTGTACTCGGCTGTCCTCAGAGATTACCGCACATGCGCAGCCACTGCCAGTTCTGCATGGGGACCCCTTTTTTAATATAGGTGGAGGTCTCAGAGTTGGGCCACGAACCTCTCAGACATTTATGTTTTAACCTTTCAATATGCCAGAAGGTTTGGCAACCTTTCTCGAGATGGGTGCAGGTCCTAGAGGTGATCCCAGGGGCCTATCAGACACATATAATATCAATGTACTAAATGTCATTAATTCAAAATTTACTTTTTCGATTGCACAAAAGATTGAGAGGGAAGAAGACCCCGTTATGGTATATGTGATGCTACATGTTCTCTGGTGACTTCCCTCCATGAGCCTCTGATGTAACCTGCGGCAGGTAAAAAACTTCTGGTTCTCCCTCTGCTCCTATCATTGATGACCTGAAGATAAGTTCTTCAAGGCGCACATAAGCAGTTTAAAATAAACTTTACTTTATTACTTTACATAATATATAGTTAAACCATGGTGAACATCGTTTAATCAACAATGTATGAAAATATTTAAACCTGGTGCCGTAATAGATGTGCACAGAGGTATAAGTCCAATATTTCTTCGGGAGGTCCCAATCTTTATGTGACGCCTTGAAGAAGTTTTTGCCTATGGATGATATATGGGTAGCAGGGAAGAGATCCCCTTAATACCAAGAGGCCAACCCGGTGACCGTTTTTAATAGTAATATAGTATATAGCAGCGCTTGATTGTTGAATGCTGAAGATAAGTTCATCAGTCGTATGTGAGAACGGCACAGTATAATGAATAAAGTAGAGAAGAGAGGATGGTGAGGCAACAAAGTACATGGTTATATCCTGATGTCTGCAATATGTATCATTATAAAGGCAACGCCGAGGCAGTGGCGATGCCGTCTTCGGGTGCAGTCCATCGCTTGTACCTGCTGACAGAGGTTTTCAAGCACGACCGTGACAATCTCATTGTTTGTTCAGAGCTCAGGACTTCACTATTCAGAATCTGCAGCGAATCCATGAATGTCGGCGAACAAGAAGTAGCTGAAATCCTGTGTGGGCGGCAGGTTGTGATCACGAACCCAAAACTCTGCCGGTGCCTCTTACATGGAGGCTGTTCCCAGTTACAATGGATGGTCCCAGGGGTCTAAGACACTTCACTACTTAACACTGAAAAGAAAATTGACAACTGGGCGTTAACATTTCTCTCGTTGTTACGAGGGGAAAGGTAAAAATCAAAAACCTTCCGAGTGCTTGTGTTGTTTGGTTACGTGGATGGATATGGATTGTGGCAATTAGGGGAGGGGTCATTGCTCTCAGGTGCTGACCTTAAACCCCGGCACTCTTCTGACCTGTTCTGACAAAGTGTTGCTGAACTAAGTGGCGTTAAAAACTTGTATGTAGACAATCTACTTAATCTTCATCGCTGTTGTAACAGGATAATGAACAGCAGTGTTCTGATAGTTTATGCTGTATTATCACAAATCAGAGGAGTGTCTTCACAAAATTTATTACATGTTAGTGCCATTTACACATAGTGTCTGATCAGGTCCCTGACAAACTTAAACCATCAAGTTGTAGGATGATAGTCCACGCATTTACAAGAGTGAGGGACTCCTAGAGGCCAACAGCATATAAACATTATTCCTAAATCTTTTTTTCTACTTTTTCCTGGAGGAAACAATGAAAAATAATAAAAACAACAATTAACATGACCAAGTTAGAAGTAAGTATAATCCAGTACAGTGACATATATTCTTGAGGTAGACAGGCCTTCTGACCATTCTGCCAGCTCTAGTAACATAAGAACCGTGTTATGTTTGGAGGAAAAAGGAAGAAGCTTGGAAGCCTAAGAAAACCATCCCAACTGTGAGACATAGGAGTGGAAGCATCATGTTGTGAGGTTGTTTTGCTGCAGGAGGGACTGGTGCACTTCACAAAATAGATGGCATCATGAGGAGAGAAGATTATGTGGCAATAGTGAAGTAACATCTCAAGACATCAGCCAGGAAGGTACAGCTTGGGCGGAAATGGATCTTCCAAATGGACAATGCCCCAAAGCTACTGCCAAACTGGTTACAAAGTGGCTTACATCTTGTTGTTCTTCTGTATCTGGTAATCTGCCTTGTGATGTTACCTTGCTCTGGCCAGAATCCTCACAATGATGGTCAGCAGTACCTGTTGGTTCTTGGCTTGTATTTGCTGCCTCGTTGTCTTTGATGTCAGGATTCTGTTCAAAAGGCCATAAATCATCTTGTTCTTGTGTTTTCCTCAGATGTCTCTGATTTCTCCTTAGTCTTCTTCCTTCTTCTGTTACAATTTTGTAGGACCCAGGTCCTAGTTTCTGGACCTCCTTTGCCTTTTGCCAGTGTTTGTCTTGTTTGCTGCCTGGCTGCATCCTTATGTTTTCATTGCTCTGGAGATCAGACAGATGATTTGCAGACTTATTGTAACAGAAAGCTTGCCGATCTTGATTCTTCTGAAGTCTAGCTTTAATGTTTCCCACCAACTTTGACTTTAACCGATGACTAGCAGTTGGTGTCTTTGTACGCCTACTAATGAGTCTCTGTGCCGGACTGCTGTCTAGGGCTTGGGTGGTGTGCTTCTGTGATCCAGTATAGACAGATAAATATCTGTACCTGCCTGTTTTGCTTTCCGCACAAGTTTTTTTGCTGTTCTTACTGGGGACTCTGCTTTTACATAACTCTGAGGATATCTTGGATATCTAGAGAAGACGCCTTGTGTAGTGCAAATAGTCAATCTCCCAGAAGTTAGAAAAATAGTCCACTGTTATCAGGTATTCTTTTAGGAAAGGGGCTGAGAAGCCCACAGCGCCCTCTGTTGGTTGTAACAAATCCTCAATTTGCTTTTGACCCACCGAGTCTTGAGAAAGCAAAAAGGATTTTTTAGCCAAGCCAGTATCTCTCATCTACAGACAACGCTGTTTCGGGATTTTTGTCCCTCTTCAGTGCAGAGTAGAGAAGATACTGGCTGGCTGTGTGGGAGGCATCGGGTAGCTCAGGAAGGGAAGATCTCTCCTTAAGGAGAGCACCGAACGAACGGCTTGTAGAGTTTTTGTTTTGCCTTTTCGCCCTCTACTTAGCATCTGCATATCAGCCCCTTTCCCATAATGCCTTGTGATATGCAGATGCTAAGTAGAGGGCGAAAGGCAAAACAAAAACTCTACAAGCCGTTCGTTCGGTGCTCTCCTTAAGGAGAGATCTTCCCTTCCTCAGGTATTCTTTGTCATTCCATGTTCCTATTTTTGACTATGGCCTATGTGGAATTTCATGTGGTTGTAATAATAATAATCTTTATTTCTATAGCGCCAACATATTTCGCAGCACTTTACAATTTGGAGGGTGTAGGTGCGGGACAAAAGACATACATTGCACAATGAAAAGCTACTTACAGATGAGACACAAGGTGTGAGGGCCCTGCTCACAAGAGCTTACACTCTATAAGGGGATACAAGAGGTGGACATTAAGGGCGACATGTATGAATCTCGCCACGTCGGGGAGCACCTTTCCGCCGGTTTTCGGCGAAATCTGCGCCTGATTTTATGTCGGCACTGGGGCGCGTCATACATTCCATGTAAAGTCCCCCAACGCCTCGCCAGGTGTTTGGGGCGCAGTGCGGGATTGGCGCAGTGCGGCGCTGCGCCTATGATTGCGCCGCGAGGTAGTGAAATTATACATAACATGTAAATTCCGCCGCTCCTCGCCAGTGTGTGGGCCAGTGCGGGGAATGGCGCAGTGCGGGGACATGGGCGCTGTGCAGGACTGCGCCTCAATGTATTCCAATGCGGGGACAGGCTGGAAAACAGGAGAGATATCATTAAAGATGTCCGTGCGGAGTATAAATAAAAAAATGATCTTTATAAAGGCGGAAAACATTCTCAGAAAAGAGCTCAAACCTCAAAAATAAAAAAATACTTTTAAAAAAATCACTTTCCAAAAATCTAGATGGCGCAATATCAAGAATTTGGATATTGGAAATTGCCGGGAAATACAGTAATTCAAAAATTTTGAAAGCTATTCTCATTGGGCAGCAGAAAACCGGGGCCCAAACAGAATAGGAGCGACAGTGAACCCTTAAAACTATGGAGAACATTGACCAATCAAAATCAAAAGGGGGGACAGTTCAAAATACAGTAAAAAGCAGAAACGAGCTGATTGGTTTTAAGCAGCGGGGGTCGTCCAGCTTAGCCAATCAGAGCGCGAGCTACTTTTCCTAGAGTTCTATGGGGAAAATAAATTCTTTAGGCGCTCTGTGATTGGCTAAGTTAAAAGAGGCGCGGTTATTTGGACCAATGGGAGAGCGAGCGACGCTCCATGGGTTTTCTAATGCAATCTGAAAAAAAACTGTACACGGCCGAAATCAATTTATAGATTTCAGAAGTTGTCCCGATGTGTATATAAAACGATTGGGGGTAAACGAAAAAAAATATATTAAATTTAATAAAATCCCGTTTATTTCTTTATTTTGTTGCACCCATACTATTGATCCTTGGCTAACGAAAATAAAGAAATAAACCTGATTTTATTGATTTAATATTTTTTTTTCGTTACCCCCATTCGTTTTATATACACATCGGGACAACTTCTGTAGACTTCTGTAGTCTTATCATTTGATTTCGGCCGTGTACAGTTTGATTTCAGATTGCATTAGAAAACCCATAGGAGCGTCGCTCGCTCTCCCATTGGTCCAAATAACAGCGCCTCTTTTAACTTAGCCAATCACAGAGCGTGCTCAGAATTTCTTTTCCCCATAGAACTCTATGAGAAAGTAGCTCGCGCTCTGATTGGCTAAGCTGGACGAGCCCCCGCCGCTTCAACCAGTCAGCTCGTTTCTGCAATTTTTACTGTATTTTGAACTGTCCCGCTTTGAATATGATTGGTCAATTTTTCTCCAATAGGATATAATGGGACATTGTCGCTCCTATTCTGATTGGTCAATTCTCCTCCATAGGTTATAATGGGACATTGTCGCTCCTATTCTGATTGGTGGTTTATGGCGACCATGAGAATAGCTTAAAACAATTTGAATTACTGTATTTCCCGGCGATTCTCTCTATTGCAATTCCTATGTAGCGCCGGTCTCGGCAACAAACGCGTTGTTCGGGTTTTTAAGGCTTTATTTGTAAAGAAGGTTTGCTCTTTATCTGATAATGTTTTACACTTAATAAAAATGATTTTTTTGATTAATACTTCATGCCGCACGGCGCTGAGCGCCGAGATTTCAGTGCGCATCTCTTCATAGACTATAATGGGAGAAGTAGCTCGCGCTCTGATTGGTTGGGATAGCCAAGCACCCGCTAGCTCAGCCAATCAGCTCTTTTCTGTATTTTTACTGTATTTTGAACTGTCCCGCCTTTGATTTTGATTGGTCAAAACTTCTCCATAGGATATAATGGGTCACTGTCGCTCCTATTCTGATTGGCTGGTTTATGCCGACCAATCAGAATAGCGTACTGATTTTGAATTACTGTATTTCCCGGCAATTCTCTCTATTGCAATCCCCTATGTAGCGTCGGTCTCGGCGTCAAACGCGTTGTTCGGGATAGAATTGATTTATGTTTATAGAAGGTTTCAGCGCTTTTTCAGAGAATATTTTACAATTAATAAAAAAAAAATTTAATCATACTCCATGTCGCACGGCGCTGAGCCCCGAGATTGCATTGCGCCCATCTCTCCATAGACTATAATGGGACAAGTAGCTCGCGCTCTGATTGGCTGGGATAGCCAAGCCCCGGCTAGCTCAACCAATCAGCTCTTTTTGGCCTTTTTACTGTATTTTGAACTGTCCTGCCTTTGATTTTGATTGGTTGAAACTTCTCCACAGGTTATAATGGGTCCCTGTCGCTCCTATTCTGAATGGCCGAGATAGCCAAGCCCCCGCTAGCTCAGCCAAACAGCTCTTTTCTGCATTTTTACTGTAATTTGAACTGTCCCGCCTTTGATTTGATTGGTCCATCCTTCCCCATAGGTTTTAATGGTTCACTGTCACTCCTATTCTGATTGGCCGGTTTATGCCGACCAATGAGAATAGCTTTCCGAATTTGAATTACTGTATTTCCCGGCAATTTCCAATATCCTAATTCTTGATATTGTGCCGTTCTAGATTTTTGGAAAGTGATTTATTTTTTTATTTTTTTTATTTTTCAGGTTTGAGCTCTTTTCTGAGAATGTTTTCCGCCTTTCTGAAGGCGATTGTTTTAGAATCATACTCCTGCTGCACGGAGCGGAGCGCGAAGATTTCTGTTGCGATCTTCTATATGTTTCCTCGCATGTTCCGATCTTGCTTCACTTCGCCGCCGCCGGAGCATTTAGATCAAAATAAACTAGGTCTGCTTGTCGGAGCTGCAGAGCACTGCAATGCGCCGCACTTTGCCGACTCGCGATCATGCATGCCTCGGAGTATACGAACGCGCCGCGTCCCGCCCCGAAACTCCTACACCGTGCCCACACCACGCCCATTGCCCGCCCCTTCATGCGAGGCGCAGCTGAAAGTGGCGAACGCTGTGCCTAACACTGCATTCCTGCGTCCGTCAGGGGGAATCGGGCCGGGAGGCGCAGGTTACTCCAAAAAACAGGCGAAAAGCCCGATCATACATGTCGCCCAAGGTGTGAAGGCCCTGCTTGCAAGAGCTTACAATCTATTAGGGTGTATGGTGAGACGAAGGGTAAGAAGTGCTAAATATACAATGGTCCAGATTTGTTTCATAAATATGGGGTGGTTTATAAAGAATTTGGATGAAACTGCCACCCTGACAGTACATTTATATACAGATAAGATGAGGTAGGAGCTTTATGGATGAGTATGATGAGTTTATGCTGTATTCTATACTGAATGGGCAACCAGGGCAGAGACTGACACAGGGTAGAGGCATCAGTATAGCAGCTGGAAAGAAAGACAAGCCTGGCTGCTGCATTCAGGACGGATTGGAGAGGGGAGAGTTTAGAGAGAGGGAGACCGATAAGCAGGGAGTTACAGGAGTCAAGACGAGAATGAATAAGAGCAACAATGAGAGTTTGAGTTGTTTCCACAGAAAGAAAAGGACGGATTCTGGAGATGTTCTTGAGGTGCAGGTGACAATTGCGGGCAAGGGATTGGATATAGGGGGTGAAGGACAGATCAGAATCTAGTATAACCCCCAGACAGCGGACCTGCTGCCTCGGAGTTATGATGGTGCCACAAACGGAGACATAAATAGCAGGGGGGGGTTGGTTAGTAGATGGTGGGATGACTAGAAGTTCAGTTTCAGTGATGTTTAGTTTAAGATAGAGAGAGTACATGATGACAGAGACGACGGACAGACAGTCACTGGTGTTTTGTAACAGGGCAGGAGTGATGTCATGGGAAGAAGTGTATAATTGGGTATCAGCATAGAGATGGTACTGAAATCCAAATCTGCTGATGGTTTGTCCAATTGGGGCTGTATAGATTGAAAAGAGAAGAGAACCAAGGACCAATCACTGAGGAACCCCCAACAGAAAGAGGGAGAGGAGAATAAGTAGAACCAAATGAGATACTATGGTAAAGGAGCGGTCCGAGAGGTAAGATGAGAACCAATCAATATCATTGTCATGGAGAACAATGGCACTGAGCATGCTGATGAGAATATGGTGATCAACAGTGTAAAATGCGGCATAGAGATCCAGAAGAAGCAGCAATTAGTAGTTGCCATGAGATTTAGCAGTGAGGAGATCATTGGAGACTTTAGCAAGGGCAGTTTCTGTGGAGTGTTAAGTGCGGAAACCTTATTGTAGAGGATCGAGAAGAGAGTTAGCAGAGAGATAGCAGATTAGGCGAGAGTAGACCAAGCGTTCCAGAAGTTTAGAGATGAAGGGCAGGTTAGAGACTGGTCAGTAGTTGGTAGTGCAGGACGGGTCCTGAGAGGGCTTTTTTAGTAAAGGAATTATAACAGTGTGTTTAAATGAGGATGGAAAGATCCCAGTGGAGAGAGAGAGAGGTTATAGATTGCAGCAAAGTGAGAGAGGACAGCTGGAGAAATAGACTGGACAAGGTGGGAGGGAATGGGGTCACTAGAGCAGGTGGTGGGGCGAGCAGACAAGAGAAGTCTGGATACTTCTTCTGTTGTTGGGTCAAGGGCTGAGAGCAGACTAGAGGACGTGCGGGAGGGGATGGCTGCTGCGGGGGTTTGAGATGAGATGTTTTGCCAGATTCTGTCAATTTTCTCTTTGAAATGAGTGGCAAGGGTTAGGGTCAGTGACCGGGACCTCAGCTTTGGGCCTGAGAAGGGAGTGGATGGTGTTGAACAGACATTTAGGGTTGTTGTGCAATGTGGAAATGAGGGAGGTAAAATATTTTTGTTTGGCGCAGTGAAGGGCAGTGTGGTAAGTCCTGAGCATGAATTTGTAGTGGAGAAAGTCTGCAGGTAGCTTTGACTTTCTCCACAGACGCTCAGCACACCTGGAACATCGCTGGAGAAAACGAGTCTGAGGTGTGTGCCAAGGCTGCGGGCGTCTGACTCTGGTGGTGCGGTGTCTGAGTGGTGCCAACATGTCCAGGGTGGTTGAGAAAGTTTCATTGTAGTGTTTGACAGCCAGGTCAGGACAGGAGAGGGAGGAGATTGGGGGCAGTGAGGACTGTAAGGTGTCTGTGAGTTCCAGAGTGTTTATAGAGCGGAGATTTCGGAATGGACGATGGGCAGGTATGTCCAGAGAGGGCTGAGAATTAGTAATAGTGAAGGAGATAAGGTTGTGATCAGAGAGCTCATAAGGAGAATTGGTAAGATTAGTACCGCTGTACAAAGCATTGGTGCAACCTCACTTAGAATATGCTGTTCAGTTCTGGGCCCCAGTTTATAGAAGAGATGTAATGGAGCTAGAGAGAGTACAAAGACGAGCAACCAAACTTATAAGGGGAATGGAGCGTCTTAGTTATGAGGAGAGGTTAGTAGAATTGAACTTATTTAGTCTTGAGAAAAGACGGGTTCGGGGGGACTTGATTAATTTATATAAATATATAAATGGTCCCTACAAAAAGTCTGGGGAAAAACTATTTCCTGTAAAGCCCCCTCAAAAGACAAAGGGACATTCCCTTCAACTATAGAAAAAAGGATTCAATCTCCAGAGGAGAAAAGCGTTCTTCACTGTAAGAACTGTGAATCTGTGGAATAGCCGCCTAAGGAGCTGGTCACAGCAGGAACTGTAGAGAGTTTCAAGAAAGGCTTAGATACCTACCTGGAACTAAAGAATATTAATGCGTACGTAGCTATGTAAAATTCTGGATCCTGGCTGGTGGCGGCTCTGGGGTCAGAGATGGGGTCTGCCCTGGAGCAGATTGGTTCTTGTCTTGTGGGTTTCAGGGCATTAACCAATGGGGAGGATGGGCTTGAAGTCCTTATCCCTCTCCCTTCACCCACATTTTCCCCACCCTTGGTTGAACTTGATGGACACGTGTCTTTTTTCAACCGTACTATGTAACTATGTAACTATGTAAATTGAGCAGAGGTGACAGAAGATCAGATAAAGGGAGTTCCCATCCTTGTGGGTGGGAGAGTCTGTAAACTGAGATAGGCAAAGGGAAGAGGTTAGTGAAAGAAACTGAGAGGCAGAGGGAGACTTGGGGTCGTCTATGGGGATGTTGAAATCCCCCATGATCAGAGGAAGTGAGGGAGTCAGGCAGCAAAATGATCCAGAAACTGGCGGGGAGAGCCGGGGGGTCTGCAGACAACCGCGACTCTGAGGGAAAATGGCCGAAAGAGTCTGAGGGTGTGGACCTCGAAGGAGGGGAAAGTGAGTGAGGGTGCGGGAGGAATGACCTGGTAAGTGCAGTATGGAGAGAGAAGTATGCCGACTCCTCCACCCGGCCTATTCCCAGGTCTGGGGGTATGGATGAAGTGTAGGCTGCCATAGATGAGAGCAGGAAGGGAAGCGGTGTCGGATTCCTGGAGCCATGTTTCTGTAAGAGCAGCAGGTTCAGGGAATGAGAAAGGAACAGGTCATGAACAGCAGTGAGTTTATTACATATAGATCGGGCGTTCCACAGAGCACATTTAAATGGGACAGGAAAAGAAGTACAGCAAATAGCAAGTAGGTTAGCAGGGTTTCTATGGAAGGAGGAGGTGGGATGAGCAGTAAAGGATGGGAGGCCAGGGTTAGGAGAGACGTCACCTGCAGCGAAAAGCAGGTGAAAGAAAAGATACAGCTGATGGTTCAGTGATGAAAATGAGCGGCGTTTGTGCGGCACTATGTAAACGGGTGGTCTGTGGTAGTTGGAAAGGGAAAATAGTGTATTGGATGAATACATAGGTAAGGGAAGGAGAGAGGCGCTGATATGGATAAGATTCTCAGGGGGTGAGACTGGGTGGTAAGATAGAAGGCAGATGGCTACAAGGTAATTAGAAATAGTAAGCATGGTGAATAAGATGTATTTAAAAAGTGCAGATACTCACAAAAAGATGACCATTCAAGAACCCTTCTGTCCACTTCTGTCTTATTTCTGCAGATTCATATTCAAATTCATATTCACTTTCAAATCTGGTTCACTTCCAAATCTGGTTCACTTCTCTATATGGTCAACTGACCCAGTTGTTGTAATGTCTCGTTCAGTTACTTATCACTGCAGGATGCACATGTTTCACATTGTGCTATATAATTTTAATGTGATGATTCATTCCTGGCCATTACACAGATTCTTGTTCTCGACGTAGACATCCTCCCATGCCTAAGTGAGAAGAGTGCAATTTTTTTCTGTAAGTCTCTTTTGAGAGCTCCTGGTATAACAGCCCTTTCTCCTTTAAATGTAATTCATTGCTTCACTGACAGGTCATCTTTTATATGGAAGAAAGGAGGAACTTCCCTTGGAGCATGTTTCTTGTACTTTGGCCAGCCCTGCAAGATGACAGTCTTTAAGATCTGGAGAGTTCTGTCCTTCTCTGAGCACATCTGTGTTTGTTTCGGCCTATCTTTTGACACTGCAAGGTAATCATACAAGTTTCAGTGTCATTCTCTTCTTCCTTTGTGACAGGTAAGTAAGCTCTGCTTAGAGTGCAATCAGTAAGTCTCTTCCTGGACAGTAGCATATGTCAGAATCATATTTCTGAAGCTGTGAGAGCATGCGCTGTAGTCTCTTTGGGACATTTAGCAATGGTTTCTTTGTAATGCTCTCCAAAGCTTTGTGATCTGAATGCAGTTATTCATCGACCATAGATTGTACTGGTGAAACTTCTCTATTCCATATACCACAGCCGGTAGCTATTTCTCAGTTTGAGCATATCCCTGCTCAGTTGTTGTCCGAGTTCTGCTGCCAAAGGTGATTGTTTGTTTGTCCTGCAATAATGCAACTCTCAGGCCATTTCATGAAGCATCACTTTGCAGCATTTCTCGATATGAATCAAAATACTATAGGGACGCTGCATCTGCAATAGTCTTCTTTACTAACTGGAAAGCAGAGTCCTGGCTTTCTGTCCCCTTCCAGAGCACATCTTTGTGGACTAACTGTCCCAGTGGCTCACACATGTCTAACAGATGGCTGCAAAATTTGGAAAGATAATTTACCATGTCCAGAAATCGTTGTACTCCACAGGCAAATCTTGTATTGCTCTCACCTCGTCCAGATCCACTTTCCTGCCATTTGAGGTCAGATGTCCAGGATATGGAACTTCTGTCGTTTTTAGTTTGAATTGGTCTATGATCACCTTGTTTTGCTCTACATCTGTTCAAAAATGGTATCATCTTCTGATCATGATCCTTGATCGCAGATTCCATATCTTCACCTTCTCCCACGATCAATATATCATCTGCTACTGTTTTTACTCCAGGAAGTCCTTCCAAAGCCTGCACCAATTTCTGTTGGAACACCACGGAGCAGGTTTTATTCCCATGGGCATTCTCAGCCACTTATAGCGTCCAAAGGAGAAGAAAATGTTATCAATAAACTTGATGATTCATTCAGTTCCAACGGCTAGAAACCATTTTTACTGTAACAGGCAGAAAATATCTGAGCCTTTGAAAGGTCGGGTAGAACATCATCTGTTGTCGGCATTGGGCAATGATTTATTTTCAGCGCCTTGTTGAGTGGTTTAGGATCAATGCATATTCTTATTTTCCCTGATGATTTCTGTACTATGACCAATCTGTGCTCCTGGCGCTATTATGCCTCGCCTCTGTAAGTCCTGCAGCTCTTCTTTTAGAGGTTGCATTAGCGCTTCAGGCAATCTTCTTGGTAGGTAATCTGGGTTATACATTTCTATCCTATATTCACCTTCAAATAAATCAGCATACTCAGTTTTTATTTTCTTAAAATCCAAGTTGCACTCTGCTTTTAGTTTGGGATCTTGTATACTTTGGGAAACTTCAACAGACATAATGTTCTGAGATTGTACTTTTATTAAGTCCATTGCCTGAACTGCTTTTACTCCAGTAATGGTCCATGGTTACCACCACGCGGCGCGGTAAATTCACGGTATTGCTTTCTGTTACATGGGTTCCGTATTTTAAGTTTACATGCTCCCATAGGTTTCAGTAAACTTTTGTTGTACATCACCAGTACCTTGTCAGTTGGCTCAATGAAAACATTGGAAAGATTTTGTTGCCGCCTCAGCCAGGGTGCGACTTGGTGCTTGAGGAGTTAAGCACTTGAGCCAGTCCCTGGCTGGGGCGAGGTATCTAAACCTCTTCCTGTTCCACAGCACTTTACAATTTAGGGGGTATAAATACAGAAACCAGACATTACACAGTGAAAGCTACTTACAGATGAGACGCGAGGTGCGAAGGCCTTGCTCGCAAGAGCTTACAATCTATAAGGATCTATGGGTGAGACAAAGGGTGAGAAGTGCTCAATTTACATATTGGTCCAGTCATGTTACATAAATACAGGGGGTTAACATAAAAAGTGGATGAGCCTGCCCACCAGGACCGCACATCTACAGGGCGGGACGTTTATATGGATACACCTAATAAAATGGGGATAGTTGGTGATATCAACTTCCTATTTGTGGCACATTAGTATATGGGAGGGGGAAAACTTTATATGTAAGGAGCGATATGAAGGCAAGTGTGAGAGGGACGAATTCCTGTGAACTTCCACATCTGCCCTGAACCAGCAATCTACGCTCCAGTTGAAAGCTACCGCAGAGAACTCCAATTGGTCCCAAATATGCAGCACAAGCAGCGTGATGTAGGAACGTTATCACATGATATTGGGAAGAATTTCATTCAGAGACTCTATGAAGCAACGAACCGCAGCTCATGTCAATATCGCTTGATTTTGTGAAACGTGATGCCAAGAATTGTTGATATATGACCTTGAAGCATTAAACACTATTTTTGGATTTGAAAGAAGTCCTTGAAGATGCTTTTTGCTTATGCGACCAGAGATTCTGTATTTGAAAGTAGTTATTGGCGAATGGGCCTCCATATCTGGCAGTGAGCCTGCGGTTTAAACGTAAGAAAAAGGTGCACAATTTTGACTAATAGTAACACCTTACAATTGATCAGCAGGATCTTCAAGCAGGATGCTCTCAGACAGAAGTGACCATTGAGCTTAGAGTGTCACAGAGTCATCAGCAGGTTGTATCAGATACAGAGAGACTGTACACAGAGCACACTGATGTACATGGTTACAAATGGTCTGACGTGACACTCGGCGCCTCTCATTCGTCATCCGGCTCCGCAGGGCATTGCTTACCATGAAGCGCTCATCAGTGTGTGATGGAGACATAGGACGTCCACTGCTTTGCCTTTCTGTGACTCTTCCAGCCTCTCTGTATCTGTAGTATTACTTGGTCTTTAAGTAGTTATCTTATTGGGTCTTGGTGGGATTTTTTTTGTGATAATAACATGTATGGTGTATTTGCTTCATGTATTGGGTTCTGCATGTCAGGGTGGACGACATTGAATTTCCAAACAAGTCATGGAAGAAAAAGTAGTGGTTTGTCAGAACATGCTCGGATTTGGTGCAGGAGCGCTGAGACGTGGTTTAGTTCCGTTGTAAATAGGATAAGTCATAAGAGCCTCTGCATCCGCCGATCTTTTTTTACAGTCCGTGTCTAAAAACAGCACAAAAGATGTTGTTTCTGGATTCTGCAATGGGTAGTGGTGGATCTTTCACTCCATCATGTACATAAATCCTTACGGGAGACCCCTATCTGCATGTGCAGCACATTACCTTTGTCATTTATAGATTAGGGTTAGTTAGGGAAAATTAAGGGTCACAGATGCAGCAAAGTCCACCTGATTCTGCCCCCGGTGAATCCAGTGAGGGTGATCTTCTGATCTACATTGGTCACGCGAGTTCATCATTCCACGCCTACTAATGGGCTTTATATCGTGGAATAATATGGAACTGTAATTGCCTACAAACTGGATATGGAGACCGTGACAATATTGCTCAGAAATCATATTTTATATCTTTTAGGTAAATTCAGTAAAGGTTACATTTTAGCTGTTGTTCTCAATAGGTTTTGAGTCTAATGCAGCTAATTTGACCCTTTTTAGGAGCTGGTATTTTGGTTTGCTCTTGGATGATCTTCTGATATGTCACAGATACATGTGAGAAGATTACAACCTGGGCCCCCAAATTATACCCAGGGCCCCCAGTGTGGATCAATAGTAATGTGCTATACCCAGTGCTCAGAAGTGGCTGTTACTGTATACACTGTCAGACTGGGGTGTCTGAGGCCAACCAGTGGAAAGGATTCTTGGAGCCCACCAGGGGAGAGGATTCTTGGGGCCACCAGTTGAGTTGATTCTTGGAACCCACCGTTGGAGTTAATTCTTGAGGTCCACCAGTGGAGAGGATTCTTGGGGCCACTAGTGGAGTTGATTCTTGGGCTCCACCACTGGAGTTGATTCTTGGGGCCCATCATTGGAGATTTTTCTTGGGGCCACCAGTGGAGTTGATTCTTATGGCCCACCAGTGGAGGTGATTCTTGGGGCCACCAGTGGAGTTGATTCTTAGGGCCCACCAGCGGAAGTTATTCTTAGGGCCCACCAGTGGAGGTGACTCTTGGGGCCACCAGTGGAGTTGATTCTTGGGGCCCACCAGTGGAGTTAATTCTTAGGGCTCACCAGTGGAGTTGGGTCTTTGGGGCCCACCAGAGGAGGTGATTCTTGAGGCAAACCAGTGGAGGTGATTCTTAGGGCCCACCAGTGTAGGTGATTTTGAGGCCACCAGTGAAGGTGATTCTTGAGGCCACCAGTGGAGGTAATTCTTGGGGCCACCAGTGGAGTTGATTCTTGGGGCCACCAGTGGAGATGATTTTTGGTGCCACCAGTGGAGGTGATTCTTGGGCCCACCAGTGGAGTCGATTCTTAGGGCTCACCAGCGGAGGTTAGTCTTAGGGCTCACCAGCGGAGGTTAGTCTTAGGGCTCACCAGGGGAGGGGTCTCTTGGGGCCACCAGTTGAGTTGATTCTTTGGGACCACCTTTGTAGTTGTTTCTTTGGGCCCACCAGTGGAGTTAATTCTTAAGGCTCACCAGTGGAGGTGATTCTTGGGGCCCACCAGTGGAGGTGATTCTTGAGGCCCACCAGTGAAGTTGATTCTTAGGGCCACCAGTGGAGGTGATTTTTGAGGCCACCAGTGAAGGTGATTCTTGAGGCCACCAGTGAAGGTGATTCTTGAGGCCACCAGTGGAGTTGATTCTTGGGTCCACCAATGGAGATGATTCTTGGTTCCACCAGTGGAGGTGATTCGTGAGGCCACCAGTGAAGGTGATTCTTGAGGCCACCAGTGAAGGTGATTCTTGAGGCCACCAGTTGAGTTGATTCTTGGAACCCACCGTTGGAGTTAATTCTTGGGGTCCACCAGTGGAGAGGATTCTTGGGGCCACTAGTGGAGTTGATTGTTAGGAACCACCAGTGGAGTTGATTCTTGGGGCTCACCAGTGGAGTTGATTCTTAGGAACCACCAGTGGAGTTGATTCTTGGGGCCCACCAATGGAGTTTATTCTTGGGGCCCATCAGTGGAGTTAAATCTGGGGCCACCAGTGGAGTTGATTCTTAGGGCCCACCAGCGGAAGTTATTCTTAGGGACCACCAGTGGAGGTGACTCTTGGGGCCACCAGTGGAGTTGATTCTTAGGAACCACCAGTGGAATTGATTTTTGGGTCCCACCAGTGGAGTTGATTCTTGGGGCCACCAGTGGAGTTGACTCATATGGCCCACCAGTGGAGGAGATTCTTGGGGCCACCAGTGGAGTTGATTCTTCGGGCCCACCAGCGGAAGTTATTCTTATGGCCCACCAGTGGAGGTGACTCTTGGGGCCACCAGTGATTCTTGAGGCCTACCAGTGGAGTTAATTCTTAGGGCTCACCAGTGGAGTTGGTTCTTTGGGGCCCACCAGCGGAGGTGATTCTTGAGGCCTACCAGTGGAGATGATTCTTAGGGCCCACCATGTAGGTGATTCTTGAGGCCACCAGTGAAGGTGATTCTTGAGACCACCAGTGAAGGTAATTCTTGGGGGCTACCAGTGGAGTTTATTCTTGGGGCCTACCAGTGGAGATGATTCTTGGTGCCACCAGTGGAGAAGATTCTTGGTGCCACCAGTGGAGGTGATTCTTGGGCCCACCAGTGGAGTCGATTCTTAGGGCTCACCAGCGGAGGTTAGTCTTAGGGCCCACCAGTGGAGGTGACTCTTGGGGCCGCCAGTGGAGTTGATTCTTAGGGACCACCAGTGGAGGTGATTCTTTGGGCCCACCAGTGGAGTTAATTCTTAAGGCCCACCAGTGAAGTTGATTCTTAGGGCCCACCAGTGGAGGTGATTCTTTGGGCCCACCAGTGGAGTTAATTCTTAAGGCCCACCAGTGAAGTTGATTCTTGGGGCCACCAGTGGAAATGATTCTTGGCACCACCAGTGGAGGTGATTCTTGAGGCCACCAGTGAAGGTGATTCTTGAGGCCACCAGTGGAGGTGATTCTTGGGGCCACCAATGGAGTTGATTCTTTGAGCCACCAGTGGAGTTGATTGTTGGAGCCACCAGTGGAGTTGATTCTTGGGGCCCACCAGTGGAGTTGATTCTTGAGGCCACCAGGGGAGATGGTTCTTGGGGGCCACCAGTGGAGGTGATTCTTGAGGCCACCAGTGGAGTTAATTCTTAGGGCTCACCAGTGGAGTTGGTTCTTTGGGGCCCACCAGTGGAGTTGATTCTTGGGGCCCACCAGTGGAGTTGATTCTTAGGGCTCAGCAGTAGAGTTGATTCTTGGGGCCCACCAGTGGAGTTGATTCTTGTGGCCCACCAGTGGAGTTGATTATTAGGGCCCACCAGTGGTGGTGATTCTTGGGGCCCACCAGTGGAGTTGATTATTAGGGCCCACCAGTGGAGGTGATTCTTGGGGCCCACCAGTGGAGTTGATTATTAGGGCCCACCAGTGTAGTTGATTATTAGGGCCCACCAGTGGAGGTGATTCTTGGGGCCCACCAGTGGAGTTATTAGGGCCCACCAGTGGAGGTGATTCTTGGGGCCCACTCTACAGTTACTATACATGACTTTACACACATGACTTTTCCACTCAGTCTCTTACTTTCTGCCCCACTATGACCAGGGGCACAGTGGGGGTTTCCCTAATTCCATGTGGGTCAGTCCTGACTGAATATCTGATGTTGACCTGACAAGTGCAGTAACTGAAACTGATCTCGGCAACCAAATCAGTTTTTATTGTTTTGATGCTTCTAAAATGAAAAGCAAAACGAAGCTGCAAACCAAACTCTATTCTACAGCGTCGATGCTGAGGATGTGTCTCTACGCTGATATTTCCTTCTTGTGTCCCCTGCTGGCTGCCAACAAGGTGATTTCAGGGGCCTAATGACACTGCCACTAGATTGTGACAATGAGCTGGGAGTGATGGTCACTGGCAATGGATGGCACCGGTGCCAACTGTCTGTCAGGCTCCTGGCCCTTACTGGAAGGCTGGGTTCACCATTATGCACCTAGCTGAAGCTGGAACACGTCATTTCTCTTCATGCATGGCTTGTGTGTCTTGGTGTTTATGTATCCTAAACTGCACTGATTACACAGCAAACAAAATTCACGAATTACTTGGACTTTTTGCCTTCCCCATTGACTCTTCATTATAAAATAACGCTTGTAAAACCTGCATTTCTGCACGAGGATTGTCCTTTGTGCTTTTGTGTATGAGGGTGCAGCTTGGGCGCTGTTCAGATCACGCAAATGAAATGGGTCGCAGATATTTGTCCTGTACAGTTGCTGACGCTATAGAGATATTGCTATGTATAGTGGCCAGCAGTATCTCGATCATAGAAAAAGAACCAAGGCGAATTTTAAGTCGGAGTATAACGCTTTAAAGCGTTAGACCCAATACCACAATCGGGGCTCAGGCACACCTTTACCCGGGGCTGTTCTTTTGCGGGCATAATACAGGGCAGTGTAGAGCCAATACCAAAATTTTGGCTCAGGACCCCCTTTCCCCGGGTTTGGCTGTTTTGCAGGTCAACATACAGGCGTGAGACCCAATAACACAATTTGGGTCGGGCACCCCCTTTTACCCTGGTTGTTCTTCTGCAGGTCTACATACAGGGCAGTGTAGAGCAATCCAAAGTCTGGTCGGGACCCCCTTTACCCTGGTCGGGCTGTTTTTGCAGTATAATACGGGAGTGTAGACCAAATACCAAAAGTCTGGTCGGGCACCCCTTTACCCTGTCTTTTCCCCTCTGAGGTCATAAATACAGGGCGTGTAGACCCATACCAAAAGTTGGCTAGGCACCCCCTTTTACCTGGTCGGGTGTTTCTGCGGGTCATACTATGGGCAGTGTAAGGAAAACCAAAGTCTGGTCAGGCACCCCCTTTCCCCTGGTCTGTTCTTTTCAGGTCTACTACAGGGCATGTAGAGCCTACCACAATCTTTGCTCGGCACCACCTTTACCCTGGTCTAGTTTTTCTTCTGAGGTCATACAAACAGGACAGTGTAGGCCAATAACACAAGTCGGCTCAGGCACCCCCTTTACCCTGGTCTGTTCCCCAAGGTCATAATACAGGCAGTGTAGGCCAATCCACAAGTCGGCTCAGGCACCACCTTTACCCGGGTCTTTTCCTCTGCAGGTCTACATCGGGGCTGTAGGGTCAATACCACAATTTGGTGGCACCACATTCCCCTTTTGTCTGTTCTTCTGCAGGTATAATAAGGGCAGTGTAGACCCAATACCACAAGTCGGCTCGGCACCCCCTTTACCTGGTCGGGTGTTTTCTGCAGGTCAACATACGGGGGCGGGACCAAAAACCACAAGTCTTGCCGGGCCCACCCCTTTTCCCCTGGTTGTGTTTTCTCAGGTCAAACATACAGGGAGTGTAGAGCCAATCCCAAAAATTTGGGTCAGGCCCCATTTTTACCCTGGTCTTTTCCCTCTGCGGGTTTAACAAAAGGGGGCAGTGAGGGTCAATACCACAAGTCGGGCTAAGGACCACCTTTACCCTGGTTGTTCTTTTCAGGTAACATACAGGGCGTTAGAGCCAATACCACAAGTCTGCCAGGCCCACCTTTACCTGTCTGGGGTTTCTTCGGGTCATCATACGGGCAGTGTAGAGCCAAACCACAAGTCGGCTAAGGCACCCCCTTTCCCCTGGTTGGCTGTTCTTCTGCAGGTCATAATACAGGGCAGTGTAGACCCAATCCCACAAGTCGGGCTGGGGCACCATTTTTAAACCCTGGTATTTTTTCTGCAGGTCTTTCAAAGGGCAGGTAGACAATCCACAATTTGGCTGAGGACCCCCTTTCCCCCTGGTCGTTTTTGGGTCATCATACAGGGCATGAAACCCAATCCCAAAAGTCGGCTCAGGCACCCCTTTCCCCTGGTCTTTTTTTTGCGGGTCTACATACAGGCAGTGTAGAGCCAATCCACAAGTCTGGCTCAGGCCCCACCTTTACCCTGGTTTTTTTCTGCAGGATACTACGGGGCAGTGTAGACCCAATACCAAATTGGTCGGGGCACCCCCTTTTACCTGGTCTGGCGTTCTTCTCGGGTAATAAAAAGGGGCAGTGTAGACCAATACCCAAGTCTGGTCAGGCACCCCCTTTTCCCCGGGTCTTTTTCTTTGCAGGTCAAAATACAGGGCAGTGTAGAGCCAATGCCCATGGGGCCAGGCCCCCCCTTTACCCCTGGTTGGCTGTTCTTCGCGACACACCACAGGCGTGTAGGCCAATCCACAAGTTGGCTCAGGCACCCCCTTTACCCGGGTCTGGCTGTTTTCTGCAGGAAATACATAAGGGCAGTGTAGAGCCAATCCACAAGTCTGCTCAGGCACCCTTCCCCCGGTCTGTTTTTTGCGGGTCATCATCAGGGGTGTACCCAAAATACCACAAGTCGGCTCAACCCCCTTTCCGGGTTGGGCTGTTTTTGCAGGACCACCACAGGGCAGTGTAGCCCCAATCACAAGTCTGGCTCGGGCACCCCCTTTCCCTGGTTGGCTTTTCTTTGCAGGTAATACATACAGGGCAGTGTAGAGCCAATACCACAAGTTGGTCGGCACCACCTTTACCCTGGCTGTTTTCTGCAGCTCATACATAGGGGCAGTTTTGAGCCAATACCACAAGTCTGGAGGCACCACCTTTCCCCTGGTTTTTTCTTCTGGGTCTACTACAGGGCAGTGAGAGCCAATATCAAAGTCTGGCCCAGGCCCCCTTTACCCTGGTCTGTTCTTCTGCAGGTTCATAATACAGGGCAGTGTAGAGCCAATACCACAAGTCTGGGCTCAGGCACCCCCTTTCCCCTGGTCTGTTTTCTGCGGTCATAATACGGGGGCAGTTAGAGCCAATACCCAAGTCTGGCTCGGGGACCACCTTTTTACCCGCTCTGGCTGTTCTTTGCGGTCATACATCGGGGCAGTGTAGAGCCCCAATCCCAAATTGGCTGGCACACTTTACCGGGTTGTTCCTCTGCGGTAAAACATACAGGGAGTGTAGAGCCAATACACAAGTCTGGCTCGGCCCCACCTTTCCCCTGGTCTGTTCTTCTGCAGATCATAATACAGGGGGGTTTAGACCCAATCCCCAAAAGTCTGGCCGGGACCCCCCTTTCCCCGGGTCTGTTTTCTGCAGGCATACATACGGGCAGTGAGACCAATACCACAAGTCTGGCTCAGGCACAACCTTTACAGGGGTTGGGTTTTTTTTATTATTTTTTTAAATATTTTAGACGCCATTGAATCCAGGGCGCTGTCTTCGGGGTTACATACTTACAAAAAAATAAAACGAGTACAGTGATAAGGGAAAATGACAATTGGCACGCAGAGGGAAGGGGACCTGCCGGAGGGCTTTCAATCTAAAGGGAGGGGAAAGAGAAGGAAGTGAGGGGCAGACATTATGTGGAGGAAGTAGGAATTTTAGGAGGTTGTAGGCAAGCCTGAAGAAAGGGTTTTCGGTTGCTTTTGAAGTGGTAAAAAGTGGAGGAGAGTCTGATTTGATGGGGCAGTGATTTTTCCAGGTGTGGGTAAAAAGCCGGGAAAGTCAGGGGGAACGGTTGTGTGAGGAGTG
>JAODAL010046548.1:0-30819 GCA_025379985.1 Phyllomedusa bahiana | reverse complement strand
GCGGGTTTGGGGTGCAGAACCCCAAGGCGGCTCGTAGTCGGGGACAGGCAAAAGAAGGTCAGGGACAGGCGGCACAGATTCGTTGGTCGTGGACAGGCACAAGGTCAGGGCAGGCGGGCAAGGAAGGTGGTCGAGGAACGGAAGCTAAAGGAAACGGTAAAAGGTATATCAGGAACAAGGCTTTAGAACGCTTTCTCTATAGGCAAAAATGGCACTAAAGATCCAGGCAACGAACCCATGAAGGGGCAGGCTTAAATAAGGGCAGTGACCGGCAATAGCCAATTACCGGTACACTGGCCCTTTAAATCTCGCAGTGCCGGCGCGGCGCGCGCCTTAGATGTCAGGGATGCGCGCGCCGGGAGCTGGGGGACTGCAACAGGAGGCCGGCCGGGTAAGTAGGAGAGAGCCGGGCCGGCCGGGTGTGCGCGCCCACCCCCGACATCGGGGGCGGCGGTGCCGTTTAGTGCGGGAGCCCGCGGGTGTGCCCCCCGACCGGGCCGGGGCCCGGGCGGGCCCACCCGTGACACCACTCTGCAGAGAGAAGCCTTTACTCCACAAGAAACATATAAAAGCCAGTAAAATGTTTGCAAATGCACATAGGAACAAAGACCTACATTTTTGTGGTCTGCCAAAGCTAAAATTGAACTGTTTGGCCATAAGAGGAAAAAGGGAGAAGCTTGGAAGCCTAAGAACACCATCCCAACTGTGAAACACGGGGCTGGCAGCATCATGCTTTGGGGTTGTTTTGCTGCAAGACAGACTGGTGCACTTCACAAAATAGATGGCATCATGAGGAAAGATTATGTAGCAATACTGAAGCCACATCTCAAGACATCAGCCAGGAAGTTAAAGGTTGGGCAGAAATGGATCATACAAATGGACAATGACCCGAAGCATGCTGCCAAACTGTTTACAAAGTGGCTTAAGTATAACCAAGTCAATGTTTTGGAGAGGCCATCCCCAAAAGCCCTTGATTCATCCTATCGAAAATTTATGGGCAAAGCTGGAAAGGCAGGTGTGAGCAAGGCGACCTACTATCATGGCTGAGTTACACCTGTTCTGTCAGGAGGATTAGGCTTAAATTCATACCAAACATTGTGAGAAGCTTGTGGAAGGATATCCAAAACGTTTGACCCAAGTCTAACAGTATAAGGGCAATGCTGCCAAAAACTAATGAAAAGAACATAAACTTTTGAATTTGCAAAAAGTATAAAAAATGTCATAGACATTCACTCACTCATAATTCTGGCATTTTGAAAATATAAATAATTTTGGTAATCCTAATTGACCTAAAATGGGTAAGGGTTATTCTGAGTTTATGTGAGATAGCGAGACAATTCATGCCTATGTGTCTGTTTATCTAGTGTATGTAAACTTCTGGTTTCAACTGTATGTGTGCAGAGCTCCTGTGTACACTGGTATGTACCTCTATATGGTCACTGCATGGTGGTAATATACATTCTGCAGAGCCTGAGTACACTGGTATCTACAACTATATGGTTACTGTATGGAGATAATATACAGCCTGCAGAGCCTGTGTACACTGGTACCTACCACTATATGGTCACTATATTACGGTAATATACAGTCTGCAGAGTATTCATACAACTGGTATGTACCACTTTATGGTCACTGTATAGAGGTAATATACAGTCTGCAACGCCTGTAACCACTGGTACCTACCACTATATGGTCACTGTATGGTGCTAAAGTACAGTCTGCAGGGCCTGTGTACAATGGTTTGGACCACTATATGGTCACTGTATAGTGGTTATATACATTCTGTAGGACTTGCGTACAACTGGTATGTATCACTATATATGGAGGTAATATACAGTCTGCAGAGCCTGTGTGCACTGGTATCTACCACTATATGGTCACTACATAGTGGTAATATACAGTCCGTAGTGCCTCAAACAACTGGTATGTACCACTTTATGGTCACTGTATGGAGGTAAGACACAGTCTGCAGAGCTTGTGTGAACTAGTATCTACCATTATATAGTCACTGTATGTTGGTAATAGACAGTCTACAGGGCCTGCATACACTGGTATTTACCACTATATGGTCACTGTATGGCAGTAATAACGGTCAAAATGTAATGGTCTGTATTCAGTAATGGTGTGGCGGTATTATTCAGTCACTATGTTGTTGTATTATTCAGTCACTATGTGGTGATGACATGTGGTGCTATTATTCAGTCAATATGTGGTGGTGATATGTGGTCAGGGTTTGGAGATATTATTCAGTCACTATGTGGTAGTGGTATGTGGTCAAGATGTGGTGGTATTATTCAGTCACTATGTAGTGGTGATATGTGGTCATGGTGTTGTGGTATTACTCAGTCACTATGTGGTGGTGGTATGTGGTCAAGATGTGGTGGTATTATTCAGTCACTATGTAGTAATAATATGTGGTGGTATTATTCAGTCACTATGTCAGTCCAACATGTCAGATTTTTCAACTGACCCATTTTTATTTTTAAGTAAACAAACACACTAGTAGAGCAAAAACATTAAAAATTGTTATACTTTCAGTTAGTAGTAAGGCAGATCTTGTTAGAAGTTTATTCCTGTATGGTCCAAAGAGTCCGTGTCGAACATGCAGTATCCACTGCTAGTAATAGAATGAGGGTAGCTACCGACTGGTGGTAAGTTGCACACCTGCAATGTTTCGAGGGAGTTTCCTCTTTGTCAAGCATATGTGAACACGGCGGACCATGTCTTTTTATAGAAAAACACAACTGTTATATTTAGCAAGAAACAACATTTTCTGTAACAGAACATTACTAATTATAAACAATGTAAACATATCCATTGTATAGTATACATTTTTTTATATAGTTTTCTTTTTTTTTTTTAAACACAGACAGATTAATTTGTTCACTTAACACCTTTTAGGTGGAAGAATATCCAATTTAACAATCCATTTGGGTTCTCGTTATAAAAGGAGTTTCTCATTACTAACGTCCTAAACAAATTGTACTTTTTTTAATATACACCATCTAAGCTCACTAATCGTGTGCCTGGCTTCATAAAAATGGCAAGCCACAGAATGTTCATCAAGGGAGCTCTCGTAGTTGACTTGGCAGAATCTAATAACAGAAATTTAAACCATCGCTCTGATAATATAGGTATTATTCAGTCACTATGTGGTAGTATGTTTCAGTCACTGTATGGTAATAATATGTGGTGGTATTATTCAATCACTATGTGGTGGTATTATTCAGTAACTATGTGGTGATGATATGTGGTTTTATTATATGTGGAGGTGATATGTGGTCATGATGTGGTGGTATTTGGCCTTAGTTGAATTTTTATAATGTTGGCCTTGAGTTTCTGGTTCTGTGTAGCGGTGTCTTTTGGGAACTGTATGACCATGATTTAGTGGGTTTATACTCAGTACTTTGTGTTATAGCTTTTTGTATATTTTTATTTACAGAAAAGTTATCATTCGGGGAGGTGGAAATATATATTTTGACCTTCTATGTTAAGAACCAGTGTCCTGCTGCAAATAGGTGAGGGAGACTCAGAAGCACCAGGGCCGCATCTTGGTTACAGGTTAGTGTGATGATGACATCTTCACACTAACCTGTAACCAAGATGTGGCACTGGTGCTTCTGAGTCTCCCTCACCTATTTGCAGCAGGACACTGGTTGTAAACATAGAAGGTCAAAAGTCTGTATCAGTCTGTATAAGTTGAAGCGTGATTGGGCGAGGGCACCATACAGGTGACAGAGACAGGGAGGCACAGTGGGCCTCTAAAATCAACTCCTCTGGTAGGCCCTAGGCAACAAAGTCTGACATTTTCTATGTGTAATTACTTTCTCCAGGAAAAATCATTTATAGCCAGTATGCTTAAAGAAATGATTGCTGGCCAAAACAGTTGAATGGAGGATTATGTTTATCTCTGTCATACCAAAATGGCACAACAATTTTTGACCGTTAGACGAGAGGAGGAGTTCGAGACAATGGATAGGCAACTGCCTCAGACACCACTTCAACTCAGACAGGAAGGGTGCGCAACGAGGCATCAATGGGTCTGAATTTTTCATTGCGTGGGTGCTATGTGCCTCATTTGCCTAAAGCACTAGAATACCTTGTCCCAGTCCTGGGCGGAGGTCCGGCAGAGCAATGTGCAGATAAAATCGTGACCACCACTGTCTGTCAGAGTTTGCCAGAGAAACAGTGATGTCACCAACAAACTTGTATATTTATTGGCAACCTTGTTTTTATACTCATTGATTGGATGTTCAGTGTCTCTCACACTCGCACCACCTCCTCCTCTCGCCCTCTCTCAGTAGGTGTACCTGAGGGGTCAGTCCTGGGTCCACTACTCTTTTCTATCTACACTCTTGGCTTGAGTCAGCTCATAACATCACATGACTGTCAGTAACACCTGTATGCTGACGATACCCAACTCTACATCTTCGGCCTAGATGTTAACTCTTTGCTCTCCTTGATCACAGACTGTTTATCGTCCATATACTCCTCCTTCTCCACCAGTCTCCTAAAACTTAATGGGGAGAAAACTGAATTCATCATCTTTCCACCATTTCACTCTATCCCCCCACCAAATCTTTCTATCATTATCAAAGGCTCTTCACTCTCACTCTTTCCAATAAGTCCGCTGCCTTGGGATAACTTTTAGTCTTCTCTGTCTTTCAAACCACACAGCTAAGCCCTTAACTCTGCCTGCCGCCTCCTCCTGAAAAATATCTCTCAAATCCGCTCATCCCTTAACTTCGATACTACAAAAATGCCAGTCCATGCCCTTGTCTACTCCCGCCTAGACTACTGCAACATCTTTGTCTGTGGCCTACTGTCTAGCAATCTTGCTCCCCTCTCAACCATCTTCAATTCTGCTGCCCATCTGATTCACCTCTATCCTTGCTACTTGCCTCTCCCCTCTGACAATCCCTACACTGGCTACCCATCCCCAGTGTCGGACTGGGGGGTCTTGGGCCCACCCTACTCTACATGAAAATATTATCGGCCTCTCGGACATAAATGCGCCCATTTTACCACATAATATAGTGTGCAAAACAGAACTGTATTGTGTAGTACAAAACCAAGGGAGTCACACATTTGTCAGTCTAATATATCATAGACACATGGCTAAGTAGCTCTATCCATATTCCCCACCAGCTGACATACAATATCCCCCTCCACATTTCCCTTGGTCACGCACCTCACCACCTTCTAAAATAATCACCAGCAAGAAAGTAAAAGTGTAATTCCCATCACAGGGTCAGGTGTTCCCTCACTCTTACAATCAGGGACACGTGTATGCTGCCACTATACTCGCGCTGATATATTCTACAACACCACCATATAGAGACCACACAGAGGTCAGACACCAGCTCAGGTGTAACCTACAACACCACCATATAGAGACCACATAAAGGTCAGACACCAGCTCAGGTGTAACCTACAACACCGCCATACAGAGACCACATAGTGGTCAGACACCGGCTCAGGTATAAGCTATAACACCGCCATATAGAGACCACATAGAGGTCAGACACCAGGTCAAGTATAACCTACTGCCATATAGAGACCACATAGTGGTCAGACAGCAGCTCAGGTATAACCTACAACACCGCCACATAGAGACCACATAGTGGTCAGACACCAGCTCAGGTAAAACGTACAACTCCACCAAATAGAGACCACAGAGTGGTCAGACACCAGCTCAGGTATAACCTACAACACCACCATACAGAGACCACATAGAGGTCAGACAGCAGTTCAGGTATAACCTACAACACTGCCATATAGAGACCACATAGAGGTCAGACACCAGCTCAGGTATAACCTACAACACTGCCACTTAAAGACCACATAGAGCTCAGACACCAGCTCAGGTCACATCACATTACAGTGAATACTGCACTGATCCAAAATAGAAGTAAAATAACCCCTGAAATCAGGGACTGACCAGAGATGACATCTCTGATGCGTCGTTCTCTTCTTTTATGAGTCGTTCTTATTCCCTTTTCTTCTGCATCCATTCCACACCGCCATGATGTCTTGTCCTGGCCACAACTCATTCCTGCAGAATTTACACACAAATATCTTAGAATTCTCTATTTTTCAGCACCTCTTTACCTATTCCCACCTCTGTACAAACTTCCCAGGGCTGGGAGAGCAGGTACAAGCCATGACTTAGAGACCTGGTATCCTAAGGGGTTGGAGGGTGGGGAGAGGACTAACCCCCTGGAGATAATGCTACAACTATGGACTGCTTCCCTCTCAATTATATTACCAGGTACGTAGGCAAATGGGAAAGGCCCCAGGTAGCTAGATAGGCCCTATTTAGGTAGACCCCCGCTGGATAAGTTGGTAGGCCGGCCCCAGGTAGGAAGGTGGGAACCTAGCCACGGGTGGGTAGGTAAGAAGCCCCCAGTTAGATAAGAAGGGCCCAGTTAGGCAAGTTGATAGGCTACAGTTAGGTTGGTGGACCCCAGTAAGGTAGGATGTAGGTAGGTGTTGGTGAGTCCCAGTTAGTTAGGCTGTAGGTAGGTGGTTTCCCCCAGTTAGGTAAGCTGTAGGTAGTTAGGGTCCCCTTTATATAGGCTGAAAGCTTTTAGGGACCCCCCTTTAGGTAGTATACAGGCAGGTAGGGCTTCCCTTGAAGTAGTATACAGGCAGTTAGGGCCTCCTTTAGGTAATATACAGGCAATTAGGGCTTCCAGTGAAGTAGTATACAGGCAGTTAAGGCCTCCTTTAGGTAGTATACAGGCAGTTAGGGTCCTCCTTTAGGTAGTATACAGGCAGTTAGGGCCTCCTTTAGGTAGTATACAGGCAGTTAGGGGGTCTCCTTTAGCTAGTGTGCAGGAAGTCAGGGCCCCCTTTAGCTAGTGTGCAGGTAGTCAGCGTCCCCTTTAGTTTGTAAGTCGTCAGGGCCCCGTTTAGTATTTACATAGTCAGGGCCCCCTTTAGACAGTCAGGGCCCCACTTTAGGTAGTCAGGGCCCCCTTTAGGTAGTCAGGGCTCCCCTTAGGTAGTCAGGACCCCCTTTAGGTAGTCAGGGCCCCCATTAGGTAGCCAGGGGCCCCCTTTAGGTAGTCAGGGCCCCCTTTGGTTGTCAAGGCCCCCTTTGGTTGTCAGGGCCCCCATTGGTTGTCAGGGCCCCCCTTTAGGTAGCCAGGGCCCCCCTTTCGGTAGCCAGGACCCCCTTTGGTAGCCACGGCCCCATTAGGTAGTCAGGGCCCCCTTTGGTAGCCAGGGACCACCATTAGGTAGTCTTGGCCCCCTTTAGGTAGTCAGGGCCCCCTAAGGTAGTCAGGGCCCCCATTAGGTAGTCAGGGCCCCCATTTAGGTAGTCAGGGCTCCCCTTGGTAGTCAGGACCCCCTTTGGTTGTCAGAGCCCCCCTTTAGGTAGCCAGGGCCCCCTTTAGGTAGCCAGGGCCCCATTTGGTTGTCAGGGCCCCCCTTTAGGTAGTTAGGGCCCCCATTAGGTAGTCAGGGCCCACCTTTAGGTAGTCAGGTCCTACCTTTAGGTAGTTAGGGCTCCCCTTAGGTAGTCAGGGCCCCCCTTTAGGTAGTCAGGGCCCCCATTAGGTAGTCAGGGCCCCCTTTGGTAGTCAGGGCCCCCTTGGTTGTCAGGGCCCCCCTTTAGGTAGCCAGGGCCCCTTTTAGGTAGCCAGGTCCCCCTTAAGTAGCCAGGGCCCCCTTAGGTAGTCAGGGCCCCCTTTGGTAGTCAGGACCCCCCTTTAGCCAGCCAGGGCCCCCGATGGGGGGCAAGGGCCCCCGCAGGTAGTCACGGGCCCCCATTGGGTAGTCAGGGTCCCCCTTTAGGTAGTCAGGGCTCCCCTTTGGCAGTCAGGACCCCCTTTGGTTGTCAGGGCCCCCCTTTAGGTAGCCAGGGCCCCCTTTAGGTAGTCAGGGCCCCATTAGATAGTAGGGCCCCCCTTTAGGTAGTCAGGGCTCCCCTTTAGGTAGACAGGGCCCACCATTAGGTAGTCAGGGCCCACCTTTAGGTAGTCAGGGCTCCTCTTTAGATAGTCAGGGCCCCCCTTCGGGTAGTTAAAAAAACAAAAACAAAACAAACAAACAGCCACTTACCCCGCTCTCGCTTCCGGCCGGATACTGGCGCCCTGCATAGGTGGCGCGGTGACTAGTAGGAGCCGGCGCCTGGCAGGCTTAAGGCCTAGCCGACTCCCGACTCCCGGGTCCTGTCTCTGAGCACTCGGGATGCAAGACCCGGGCATTCAGGGACCGGATGCGGCAGGCGGGCCCCAGGGAGTGGCGGCACTGCCTCCGGGGCCACCAGCAGCTCGGGGCCCACAGGGGGATTCACCGATCCCCCGGCGTCCCAGTCCGAGCCTGCCCATCACCCAGTGAATCCAGTTCAAGTTGCCAACCATGACCTACAATGCTCTGCATAATCTCTCCCCTCCATACATCTCTGCCTTAATATTTAGATACCTCCCCTCACACTATCTCTGCTTCTCACAGGACCTTCTTCTCTGCTCTCCCCATGTCAGTTCTTCACACAACCATCTCCAAGACTTCTCCCGTGCTTCCCCCTTACTCTGGAACTCACTGCCCCTACACATCAGACTCTCCTCCACTTTCATTGATGCTCATCTGATGGACAGGCTCTACATCTGGCACATCACACAGGCTAACCACATAACATATGCAAACCATACACACTGACTGCCTGCCCTAAAAACATATCAAACATACAAATGTTTATACTTCTCTTCACTGTACATCACTTCAACAATTGAGAGCTCTCTGCCAGTACTGAGCTTCTACAGAGCCCATAATGATGCTGGTACCGCCTCCTGCAAACAGGCATAGCAGTGCCAGCATGTACCATGGCCTTACTAGTGGTACAGGGGGCTTGGACATAAAATGGCACAACAAAGAATACCATACCACATAAAAACAGCACATTTATACCGCACTCACTACCTATCCACAAGACAGCAGCTTCACAACACTAACTAATATACTATCAAAGTAACACATACACTCTTATCTCATAAACTCCATGAGTCTGTCTCACACACTACATTTCCCTGTCCTTGTAGTTGTCTTCTGTGCCACAGTCTCTCACATACCTCTTAACATTTAATGAATGGAAAAAAGTGACTCATCAGGGCACATCATGAGCCGTGCCTTACCACACCCAATCATGCCCAGCCTCCTCCAGCAGACCAATGCCAAACAACAGTGGCACTGCTATGGTTTATGAAAATAAAAGCCCACCAAATAATACATAAAATTAAAAATATACAATTAGCTAAAGAATACTTTCTATGCATGATATCCCCAAATAATAGTCATGCACTTACCAAATAATACCACTATACAAGAAGCAATTATTATCAGTTACTGTTAGTGAACAAAACCAGTATACAAAGGCAAATATTACCAATAATATCACCATGGAAATTATCAAATAATACCACCACACTATGATCACATATCACAACCACATAATTACTGAATAATACCACCATACTTCTCCTGAAAATAAATCATTATATTAAGACCAGTATACAGTGACTTTACAGTGACCATAGTGGTAGATACCAGTTGTGCTTTGCAGATCAAACATGTGACTACAGTTACATCCAGTGACTCACAGGTGACGTCTTCATTGATTAAAGTCATTCACTTCCCTTTATGGTCCATACCGCTATTATGACTTCTTCTAACCATGAAAAATCTCTGTAGAATTTGGCGCAAAAACATCTTAGGCTATTCACTTTTCCAGCACCACCTACCTATTCTCCTCTTCTGTACAAACTACCCATTTACATTGCCCTGTATAATAATAATATCTTCATAGGTGTTCCATACAGCAATAGTGTCCCTAAACCATAAAAATGCCCAGATAATTATAAGCCTCCATTGTGTAGGACCAGTTGTAGTCTTCTTTAGTGCGCCAACATAGCAGGTAGGTAGCCCTACCATATACTAGGTAGGTACATCCCCTTATTAGGTAGTTCGTTCCTGCTATTATGTAGGTACCACACAAAAATAAAAAATAGACAGGCAGATACGTAGACCTCTTTTTGTAGGTTGGTAGACCTCCCTTTTAGAGTAGCAGGACCTCTATGTAGGTAAGTCAGTAGAAAGTCCTCCCCAAATTAGGGGAATATTCCATGATTAGGTAGACAGAGTTTGGTAACCCTACCATTACTTAATAAGCTCCTTAAGAATGCCCGTTCTGAACTCTCTCCATTTCCCCACCAAGCAGCTGGATCCTATGGATACATAGCAGTCATCATGCTGCCTGCATCAGGATACTCCTCTGGTTCAAAGCAGCTTGCCTACAAATGCAAATGGTGCGGCAGGGAGTCAATGGCTCTTTGATCTGACAACATTTTCAACTATGTGCATTCTGAGACATCCATACTGTTGAGTAGTGATACTAACTTGGGACATGCTGCAGACCACGGGACTCCTGGAATTTATTCTGGAATTTGGTATTGTCCTGGATTCGAGATGGTTGGAAGGCATGCTCTCAAGTCCTAAGTTACATTTGCAGTAGCTTTTCCTTGAAAACTCCCCCAACGCCCCTAAATTGGAAACTGCTCCATGCCTCTGACATGTACTTTCTTTAGTACATACATGGCCTTACCCACTTACTGACTCATTTCCTGCCAGCAGTCTTTTCAATAACCTTTTAAATTTTGAAACAACAGCAAAATTTTTTGATAAGGCCTCATTCACACGGCTTATTCTGGGACGGATTGGAGCCGTATGCGCGCCGTATTTGCGCTTCAGTACGGCTCCAATCCGTCCCAGTTACTACGGTAATCCACAGTTCTCATAGAGAACTGTGGATTCCATCGCTCCTCCCCGCTCGGCGAATCCGCCGCGGGGGGAGAAAGTGACATGCACATTATTTATGGCGCGTACGTGCCGTAAATAATGAATTGTCTGTGGGGCCGGCGGGCCGCTCCCTCCGCCCCGCCCCGCCCCGCCCCTTATTCAAGCCCTATTGCGGGCGGTATCCGCCCCGCAATACGGCTTGAATAAGCCGTGTGAACCGGGCCTAATAGTTAAAATAATAATCTGAATCAAAATAAATGTTCAATGTTTTAAAAGGGCTAACCAAGGCTTTTAAAAACGTCCTTAGTGCTTCCCATTGTGCTGAAATAAAGATAAAAAAATGAACTGGTACTTACCTGCCTGTTGCCACCCTTCCAGCTCTTTCTCAGGTCCCTCGTGATGACATCAAATTCATGACTCATGTCAGACTGCAGTCAATCATTGGCTTCAGCAATTACATGTTAGCCTTAGCAGTCATGAATATGAAATCATTGGTAATGGAACAGCAGGGAACAAAAGAGCTCTGGCTGTACCAGAAAAGTAATTTTTTTTCACACTAAGGCTATGCTCACACGGCTTATTTGCGGGGCGTAATTACGCCCCGCAATTACGCCGTGGGGACGGGGGGGGGGGTGGGGGGGGGGCGGCCCCTCGCCGGCCCCCATAGACTTTCTTCCCAGCGACGCGATGCCGTGGTAATTCACAGTCACTTATTCCCCTGGGCGGTTCGCGAGATTGCCAGATTGCAGTCGGAAAGGATTTTTTCCCTAAATGAGAACAATTGGCTTCTACCTCTTGGGGATTTTTGCCTTCCTCTGGATAACATTTAGCAACAATATCTGAACTGAAGGGGACGTCTGTTTTTTTCGCTTTCAAACTATGTAATATGAGGAAATGCAGAATTTTGGGTCCCTAAAGCCAATTTTCTGCGCATTATAAGAGTGTAGAATGGCTTGATTTTAAAAAGTTTTACTGTGGGTATAAATGACGCATTCTAGCATAAGACGACATTTCTGGCTCAGGAAAAAACCACTTTGAAGTGGTTTCTTTTTAGCAGAATGTGGCTGGGGAATTCCCGTCTGAAGTTAAAAATCTTAGTTTTTTGGTTTAGGCCCCCCCTTCCCACGCCCTGTTTGGCGCTTTTAAAAAAGTGCCGCAGGCGCTCTATAATGCGCCTGATATTGGCATACGAGCTATGTAAAAATATAGCGAATGGAGAGGTGCCAGTTTTGGGCTAAAAAAGACCCAGATTCGGGCGCAGCCCCATTATAAAAGTCCCCCCTATGTTGTTTTAAATTTATAAACATTGGGGTTTTACACATTGGGTTACATAAAAGCAAGGTTCGGCACAATAAAACACAGTGTATACAGTACATAACAATAATAGCAAATCTTTAGTATTTTATGTAAAGGGAGGGGAATGTGCCAAATGAGGTTTAATATGAGGTTTATAATTACACATGCCAGTTCCTGGTGAAACCTTTGTTTTTACTCTTTTTGTTTTTTATTTCAGCCTTTTTTAAGTTACATTTATGTCTTCCCTTTGTTTTTGCCATAAGTGACCTCAGGAAACAGCAGATATTACAGTTTCTATAGGGGTCGTCACCTATTTTTCCTAGACTTCTGAATGGAAAATCTACTGGCAGAGTATCAGTACATAATCAGATAGATTTATCTTTACACTGGGTCTGGAAAAGTAGGTGACAAGTTATATACAAGCTGTAATAACTAGCATATTATGTAGTTACATTTGGAAGCTTAGAAGAAGTATTTGTAGCTTAGAAATAGCTGTGATGTTTATCTAATCCTTGACAAAAAGGAATAATTCTAGGATTGGATGTGTTGAAATCAAACACTCTTGACCCCCTTGATGTTTGGGGGTTTTACGGAACCCTCCCCAATATTAAAATTTTTCCGCGTTGCCTATTGGGGGGCCCATACATATTCCATGTTTGGCATCTGCCATCATTGGTGGTTTCAGATTACGTTTGTTTGATCTGTATGGCTTGCTTTTGAGCAAGACCTGAATTGTAAGTGCTAAATAAATGTATTTTATTAACTTAAATGTAACATGGCTTTAGTTGCTGGTAAAGAGCCAATGATCTTTAATGCACAGCCATCCCATCTATCCCTGCTATACATACACTTAAGATAAAAGCTGGACTTTTAGCAGGGGTGGAGGATGACCTGTTTATGGGGCCGCTCAACTCTCACTGGGTGGCAGATTAAAAAAAGTCATGTTGATTAAAAATGCTAATCCGCCCCAAAAGGGTTGACTGGGTTGCTTACTCTCAACATGTACAGTGGGTATAGAAAAATATTCAGACCTCTTTACAATTTTCACTCTTTCTTTCATTGTAGCCATTTGGTAAGATCCAAAAAGTTAATTTTTTTTGCTCATTAATGTGCACTCTGCACCCCATCGTGAACCCCCCCACCCAACAGAAATGTAGCTATTTTTACAAATTTATTAAACAAAAAAGCTGAAATTCCCATGGTCATAATTTCAGCCCTTTGCTGTGAACCTTTTTAAACTTGATCCCGTCCTTTCCTTCTGACCCTTTTGGATGGTTCCCTTTCATTGGAGTCCGCGTTTTTAAATTTTAAACTGATTGGACTTGATGGGGAAAGGGCCAAACACCTGTCTAATAAGACATACAGACACGTGCAATCAAGCACATGAGAATCATGAGGTCTAAGGAACGCCCTAGGAGCTCAGAGAAAATTGTAGCAAGGCACAGATCTTCCGGGGTTACAAAAAAATTTCTGCAGACTGGGGGTTCCCTTGAGTCTGCACAGGGCCTCCAAAATGATAAAAGGAAGAAGCATGGGAAGACCACAACTCTTTCTCGCCCCTGGCCATTCACCCAAAAATAAGAATTGTGGAAGAAGACCCTTTGTGAAAGAGGAAAAAGAAAAAACCCCCAAGATACTGTGGCTGAGCTTAGAGTGCGTAGGGAGAGGGGAGAAAAGTTCCAAAAATACTATAATTGCAGCCTCCCATTGGGGGTTTTTATGGAGAGTGTGCCGACAGAACCCTACCTCGTGCAAGATATATGAAAGCCAGCTTTCAGTTTGATACAAATACATGAAGGAGTCACAGACATGGGGATTCTTGGTCTGATGGGCGAAATTGAACTTTTTGGTGTTAATTGTAATGGTTTCTGGAGAAATCAGGCCTGTCATCACCTGCCCAATACATTCCCAAAAGTGAAACATGGTTTGTGGGGAGCATCATTTATGGGGGGTTTTCAGCTGCAGGGACAGGGGCAAAGTTTCAAATGAAGGAAAGTTTAATGCGGCCAAAATACAAGATATCTGGATGAAAACCCTTCCCGACGCTCTGGGACCTCTGACTGGGCCCCAAGGTTTTCTTCCAACAAGGGCAATGAACCAAGCACACAGCAAAATAACAAAGAGTGGTTCGAACAACCCTGTGACCATTTTGACTGGGGCCCCGCCAAGCCCGAAAACCCAAATTTAGCATTTGGGAGATTTAAAGGCCGTCCACCAAGTTCACCATCCAACCTGAGGGGAATTGGAAGGATTTCAAGGAAAAAAGGCGGGGGTTCCCCAAATCCGGTGTGAAAAATTTTGCATCATTTCCCCAAAAAAACTTTTGGTGTACAGCTCAAAAGGTGCTTTACTCAAAACTGGCAAAGGGTTGAATACTTTAGACCATTTGTATTTCAGTTTTTCTTTTTTTTAATAAATTTGCAAAATATCTAATTTTGTTTTTTATCTTTCAAGTGGGGGGGGGGGGTGGGGTGGGACATTAAACAGAAAAAAAATGAAAATTTTTTGGGTCTTACCAAAGGCTGCATGAAAGAAAAGTGAAAAATGTAAAGGGGGTTTAATACTTTCTTACCCCCTGTATGCCTCTGAGCAAATTTTGCATTTTTATGGGGGAATTGGGAGAAATAACTGTTAGTTTAAATAGTGGTTGGTCAACAGTGTATGGCAACCTTTAGAAACTATTAAACTCAACGGCCCGCCTGAAAATGAATGTATGTCTTTTTATAAGTTGAAGACATCTCTGACCAGTTATGGTATGATCCCATCTCAACCATTGCTTTGAAGTCCAAGGTCTCATTTCCCTTTGAATGATACCCCCTGACATGTCTCAGTGATATATCTGCTATTTTGCACGGGAGGAAAACCCCTGTATTCTTTATAAAATAGAACATATATTCATAATTAGGTCCCAGTAACCCTTAGGAACATTAATTTTACTCAACCCCCAGTAGGCAGCAGTGAAGAAAAAAGGTCTAACTCGCATAGGCTCTTTTTAATTGGTTTTCAATATTTGTCCGTTCATTTTATTGAAATAGGAACATTTCCTGCTCTGGACTTTCCAGGCTCAGTGCAATGTAAATTTCAGCTAGAATAGGTTATTATTATTCTCCGTTCTGTCCTGTCACTTTACCATAAGCAGGTTGTATTGACTTTGATAAACAACCTGTCGGAATGTTTTTTTTCCCCAACTTGATCTATTGAATGAATGTCCTTCTAGTAATTACTTCTGAAAATAAATGCACAAAAATACAACGTGTCCATTACGTGCCGCTCTATTATGGAAATAGAAATTAGCTATTGATCGCCTCTGTTCAGGCTAGTGAATTTCAATCGGGGAATGTAAAAAGTTAATCTTTTTTTTAAGTTATCACCCCTTGGCATCTGACATGTTGTGCCATGTGCTTCTGGGCTACAGTAAAGTCACATATTCTAAAATATGGGATTAGCTAAAGCACATACAGTATGAGGGGTCTAAAACTAATAAAAAAATAGCAGCAGAGTCCTTTCTTTTAAGGTCCTTCTTTTTTTGTGTCTAAGTCATGGTTTTTACCCCTTAGGGGTTGTTCACATGGCATTTTAACTCCGTGTTCACATCTGCTTTTTAGATCCGTCTTGGGGACCGACAGAACGGACCCAGAGACGGATCTAACAATTAGCAGTGAGTTTATCACTGCGGGCTATGAGGAAGACGCATCGGCGTTCACATGAGAGATCGCCGCTACGTGTTCCCCTCCTGCCTGTCGGCTCCGTCTTTGAAAGAATTGACATGCACTTCTTTGATCGGGTCTGTAAAGTGGATCGACAGGCAGGAGGGGAACACGTAGCGGCGATCTCTCATGTGAACGCCGTTATGTATTACTCATAGCCTGCAGTGATAATCTCACTGCTAATTGTTAGATCCGTCTCTGAGTCCGTTCTGTCGGTCCCCGAGACGGATCTAAAAAGCGGATGTAACATGGAGTTTTAACTCCATGTGAACAAGCCCTTAGTGGTTGGATCTTTATCAAGCTTTTTTCTTCCTCCTTTTGGTGATGTGCATCCATTGCATTACATTGCAATCTGGTTTTGGCCAAATGAAAGAACTTAATATATGGGATATGTTATACCAATATGGCTCCCATCAAAATTTAAGCTGCACAAGTGCAAATAATAACAGGGCCTAAGGTCATTTTCACTGTTATACCCTATCCTACTATAAATTTGGTTCTTGTTGCTATTATGTTATAATCCACCTTTTTATGATGTCATATATCCTTTATGACCTAAATATTACTTATAATATGATGTTTTCACATTAAAGGGGTTGTCTCACTACAGACATTGATGGCAAATCGCTACGATATGCCTGGTAGGTCTGGGTCCAGGGGCGTAACTACCGGGGTAGCAGGGGTAGCAGTTGCTACGGGGCCCCGGGGCAGCTGCTACCGCGTCCGCTACCCCGGTAATGCCGCTCCTGGGCCCGCCGGCAGTGAACTTAACAGTTCACTGTGGCGGGAGGGGAGCTGCGGGCGGCTCTCCTTGAAGCGGCCTCGGACGTGCTTCAGAGGCAGGTCTGCTGAAGCTAGCAGACGGAGCGCCGATCGCTCGCTTGCACTTCCCCCTGCCGGTGCTCTGTGGTCACGTGGGCGTGTGGTGACGTCACATCATCGCGCCGCCCGCGCTGAGTGCAGAGGCTGCAGGGAGAGCAGCAGACAGGAGCGAGCGGCGCATCGGGGGAGCGTGGACCGTGGTGAGTAAGTGATTTCTTATTTTACCTACCCCATATGCCTGCCTATACCCCCCCATATGCCTACCTATACCCCCCCATATGCCTACCTAACCCCCATATGCCTAACCCCCATATGCCTGCCTATACCCCCATATGCCTGCCTATACCCCCCATATGCCTGCCTATATCCCCATATGCCTGCCTATACCCCCCATATGCCTGCCTATAACCCCCATATGCCTGCCTATACCCCCCCATTTGCCTGCCTATACCCCCATATGCCTGCCTATACCCCCATATGCCTGCCTATACCCCCTAATATGCCTGCCTATACCCCCATATGCCTGCCTATACCCCCCTATGCCTGCCTATACCCCCCATATGCCTGCCTATACCCCCATATGCCTGCCTATACCCCCCATATGCCTGCCTATACCCCCCATATGCCTGCCTATACCCCCCATATGCCTGCCTATACCCCCCATATGCCTGCCTGTATACCCCCATATGCCTGCCTATACCCTCCATTGCTGCCTATACCCCCATATGCCTGCCTATAGCCCCTCTATTGCCTGCCTATACCCCCATATACCTGCCTATACCCCCAGCTGCCTGCCTAGACACCCCATATGCCTGCCTATACACCCCATTATGCATGCCTATATAGCCCCTATATGCTGCCTGCTATACAGCCCCTATATGCCTGCCTGCCTATACAGCCCCTATATGCCTGCCTGCCTATACAGCCCCCTTATGCCTGCCTACCTATACAGCCCCCTATATGCCGGCTGCCTATACATGCCCCTATATGCCTGCCTGCCTATACACCTCCATATGCCTGCCTATTAAGCCCCATATGCTGCCTATACGCCCCCATATGCCTGCCTATACCCCCCCATATGCCTGCCTGTACACCCCTATATGCCTGCCGTATACTCCCACATTGCCTGCCTTAACCCCCACATGCCTGCCGTATACCCCCACAAGCCTGCTGTCTACTTATATGGGGCCCTTTAGCTATCTAAACCCTACCTATATGGGCCCTATAGCCCACACTAACCCTGTCTACCTGTATGGCTCCCTATAGCTACCTAAACCTGCCTGCCTATATGGGCACTCTATTGGCTACCTAAACCTTGCTTTTAAATCCTCTAACACCTGCCTGCCTAAATGCACCCATATAGCCAGGGGGCAGGTGCTGGAAAAGTCAGGATTCTAAGATATTTGTGTCTAAATCTGCAGGGACAAGTGGTCGGGAGATGTCATCATGATGGCGGACTGGACGGAGTGCAGAACAAAAGAGAAAGTCAACGACTGTGTCAGAGAAACGTCACTGTGTGAGTCACAAGATGTAACTGCACTGTAATCTCTTATATGTCTGCACAGGCTGTGTACACTGCTGTCTACTACTATATGGTCACTGTATGGAGGTAATATACAGTCTGCAGAGCCTGTGTACACTGGTGTTTACCACTATATGGTCACTGTATGGAGGTAATATACAGTCTGCAGAGCCTGTGTACAATGGTGTCTACCATTATATGGTCACTGAATGGTGGTATATACAGTCTGCAGAGCCTGTGTACACTGGTGTTTACCACTATATGGTCACTGTATGGAGGTAATATAAGTCTGCAGGCCTGTGTACACTGGTGTCTACCATTATATGGTCACTGAATGGTGGTTATATACAGTCTGTAGAGCTGTGTTACACTGGTATATACCACTATATGGTCACTATATTATTATATATTATTATTATTATTAGACAGTATTGGTCTTTGTGTACTGATCAGTAATAGTGTAGGGGTATTATTCAGTCACTATTTGGTGGTAATTTGTGGTCATGTTCTGGTGGTATAATCAGGTCCTTATGTAATAGCGTTATTGGTAATGCTGGTCTTAGTATAGTGGGATTTGATTGGTAGCAGTATGATAGTGAGATGTAGGGTGAGGTATTTGCCCCTTGTATTATCTACATTATCTAACAGCATGTCCTGGTACATGGTCGTGGTCAGGGAGGTGGGCGGGGGGGGGGAGGGGCCCCATCCAAAAGTTTGCTTTGGGGCCCTGGCTTCTCTAGTTATGCCCCTGTCTGGGTCCCATCTCTGGAATGTGCCCCGGCTTGCACATGACTCTCTATTCTGCTGCTTGCTAAACTTGGAATTCCCATTCATGTATATCGGAGAGTCCCAACTACCTCTCTTTGTTCAGAATGGAGAGGTTTTGGGGCTTGTTTAGGAAATAGGTTGGGCCCAGACCTTTCAGACATTGATGGCATATCCTAGTGATATGCCATCCATATTACACTGCTGCTAGTGAAATAGCATACAGCATGAAGATCCTAGCTAGCACTGATCTCACCAGTCTACACATGCTGCAGACTTATAGACTCCCCCCTTCACAGCACACTTTTCCAGCTCAGAAACAGGAAGTTTTACAGAGCTGTCAAAATAGGGAACTAACATGCTGTTAGGAGCCCAACTCAGTTGACCTCAGTCTCCCTTTCTAAAAGGGTCAACTTTTTTTTTACTGAATTACAGGTAAAAGGCTATTGTTTTCCTAATGAAACATATTTGAAAAAGTGTTTATATTTTAGTCTTCTGTTACTTTATGAGGTTTTCCTGGAGGTTATAGGTCCTCTTTAATGCTGAACACAAAACCTCAACAACAACCAAACTGAGCCTAAGATGGCAGGTGTTATGTTCAGACAACTTCCCAGGATAGGTTGGTCAGCAGCGATAGTCCATCAGGCTAAACGGATGACAAGCAGGCAAAACAGAGAGAAAATACAAAGTCCACCACAACTGCTGTCTGAAGTCAGGCACTTCCTGGGGAATAGAGTCTAAGGGGCCGTTCACACGGAACAGTGCAAATACTGGTCGTAAATCACGACCGTTATTTGCACTGTTTTCGGGCCATGCACACGGCCGCCGGTCAACGGCTTTTCTCCGAGGTTAGCAGAGAAAAGCCCTCCCTCTACGCATACACATGTTCATATTTCACCCGAAAACCTGACAGAAGAATGAACATGTTCTATGTTTTTCGTTCTAAAAAAACACCCAGCGGAAAACCCATGTGGTGGGAACCGCTGCGTGTGTTTTCCATAGAGGTCCATAATAAAAGTTGTCACCCAGTTTGCAGACGGGTTTCAAAACCGAAAACCGTCTGAAAACCGGGTGAAAACCCGTGCAGTGGGACCAAGCCCTTAGGATCTGTTTTGGTCTTCACAAGAGACCGCTGCAAAGCAGGCTGGTCTTGGCTGCAAAGGACCCAGGTTTTCCAAACAAATGCTTGAAGACACACAAACAGAAGACAAAACAAACAGACAAACATCAGAAAAGTGTTGAATGTATTCAGGTACGGATAAATCGACAGGAGAAATGGTGGAAATGTAACAGGGTGGTGGCGACGACTGCTGGCAACCTTATGTTGTCCATGGCAACCATACTTAGAGTTCTTTATTAATTGTGGAGAAAGCTTCAGTGTTGGACATGAAGATGTTTGTAGTGTGTTGCACCGGTACAAATAATTGTAGACAACACGTTGCTCAGGGAAAAACTCCGGCTTTTACTCATAGCACTTCACTTGTGTACATTACATCTCTGTCAATGGGGCAAAAGGCAAGGAGGCATCGCATACATATAGCCACATTTCCATTGAGGAACTCACCCTGGTCAATCCCAGACTTGATCCCAACCACCTCAGCAGCTTCTCTGTACGTATTCTCCTATGGTATAGTGGTCTTGTCCAGGGGGGCCTCTCCTGAGGCCTCTTAGTACGCTACCCACAAGTATCTGTTACTGTCTACTCCCCCTGGTGGTGTCGCTCAGTAAGAGCAATTCTCATTTAAGTCACCCAGCTACTGCTTGTGTCACAGATGCTCCTTTTCTATCCCCTTCTGTTCCTTGGGTTACGGTGAGTGGGGAGTCTTCCCTAGCTGGTACTACCTATTGCTGGCAGATAGGTAGCATTCCCATCTGAAACAACTAGAACTATTTATACTGATAGCCTCTTGTGCTCATCTTCAAAGAGCTCTTGCTCTCCCTGCAGAGCTGACATACTTGCTACTTAACTGTGTGACTGGCCCCTCTACTGTCAGCTCCTCTAAATGGCTACCCAGCCCATACTGTTTCCCTTAACAGACTTTATTTACTCTTTTGGCAAAATAGTAAATATAGTCATTAAAAGTCACTCTTTGTTCTCTTGTTAGATTCCCATTTTTTTGGAGACTCCTTAACAGACTTAGCTCTGACTGTCTGCCACTAAGCTAGTCAACTCTTTCCTTACCATAACAGTACAACCTCTAAGGCCTCGTTCACACGACGGGTTTGGCCGCGGCTTTCGCCGCGGTTCCCGCGGCCAGACCTCGTCCTAACCTCGCCGCAAACTCCCGACGCAGATCTGCGGTGCGGGCCCAGGGCGTGGTCGCGGTGCAAGTGGGCCGTGGTTTGGGGCGCGGCTTGCGGCGAGGGTTTTCCCCCGCAACAAAGTAGTATTCAGGGGGCAAACCGCTCCGCCAGCCGAGGCCCAGCCGCGCACCAGCCACAGCGACGCCCGTGTGGCCGCCGTGCTGAAGCCTGTGAGCATTAACGCGGTTTCCAATAGGAAACCATGTTAATAAACTAGGCGCGATTTGGATGCGGTTTTGGTCGCGGAAACCGTGTCGGAACCCGCGGCCATAACCGCGGCCAAATCCGTCGTGTGAACGGGTCCTTACAGCTGTGTCCCGTGGCAACCTCCCAGTAAATACTCGCAAGAACACAAATATATAAGTACATCCTCTTACAGAAACATATAACATAATACAATTCTTAAGACATTTGGTACTCCATTGCACGATATCTATCTTCTCCCAGTCGATAAGTTGGTTATGAGACTGTAACCAGGGTAAGTCCAAAATTAAGACAGCCAGCATGTTATCTAATACATAGAAGGAGATAGTTTTGGAATTTACTGATTATTCCACTAATGTAACTGGCGGAATTTGAAACCTAGTAGCTTCCTGGAACAGGGGTGTGTTATCTACAGCAACAACACTGACCGGAAACACGAACTGCAGCAATGGGCTGTCCAATTTGCTAGCAAGCTAAGAATCCCAAAAATTAGCAGTAGAACCATAATCAAGAAATGCATTCCCATAGAACATGTTATCCTTAAATAAAATTTTAGCAGGCAATAAAACAAGTTCTTAGAACTTGAGGGAAATTCCTGACCACCCAGGTGACCTTCCCAAAAGTCACCTAGGTGCTGTTTTTTTTTTCTGGCCGGGGATATCTGGTGCAGTCCTTAATTTGATGACTGACAGAAAGACCTGCAATCTTGGGGAGACATAGTGGATCTTAGCTGCATGGGTTCTGGGTCAGATGAAGATTCTCTGGGTGTCAGAAGTGGAAGAAACGATTCAGAGCGTTCTCTGTTGCGTTCTCATAGAGGGCGGTCTAGTTAAATAGCGAGGGTAATGGCTTCCTCTAAGGTCTGGGGCTGTGGGTAGTTTACCAGCAGATCTTTTTGAGAATCTGAGAGGCCTTCACGGAATTAAAAGCAAAATTCTTGGCCATTCCATTATGAGGACAATGACCAGAGCCTGAATTCAGAGCAACAGTCTTCGAAAGGTCAGTGTTCTTGAGAGACAGGAAGAAGATTAGTTTCTGCCTCTGTCCTGAATTTGGGTTCATCATAGAGGAATCCCAATGCCTCAAAGAATGAATCCACTGAGCACAGTTCTGGTGACTCAGGCTTCAGAGAGAAGGCCTAGGCTTGAGGGTCCCCTTGTAAGAGGGAGATAACAAGAACAACTTGCTGGTCTCCTGTGCCAGAAGAGTGTGGTCTCAGACGAAAGTAGAGTTTGCAACTCCCACAAAACTAGGCAAAGCTTTGCCGATCACCAGAAAATCGATTGGGCAAGTTAACCTTGGGTTCCATAGGAGTAGGCAGTGAAATAATTCTCTGGGCAGATGCAGCCTCCTTTTGTTGGACCCTTTGGGCTAGATTGTGAACTAACCGAGCCATTCCATTCATCTGATTGACCAGACTCTTCATTTGCTCGATGAAAAATGCAGGTAAGAAAATATATGGTCTGTGATTATGTTATGCTCGGGCAACTGCCCAGGATAGGATTGTCAGCAGCGATAGTCCAGTAGGCTAAACGGATGGCAAACAGGCAAAACAGAGATCAAGTGCAAGGTCCACTACAACTGCTGTTTGAAGACAAGCACCCTCTGGGAAATAGAGTCTAAGGGTATGTTCACATGCCATATTTGTGGGCCATATTGAAATTTGAAATTTGCGCTGCAATACGCCCAAAGAATGGCCTGCAAATATGGCAATTTTTAGCTCTCACACTACACACCAGGAGAAAGAAGTGACATGTCACTTCTTCCTGGCACTTACAAGCTGGGGAAAACTAAACTGAATGGGGCCCACAAAGAGTGCTTTAGAAGTATGCGCTGGACAGCGCGTACTTCTAAAACACCCACTTATAGTGGCGCTCTCAGTACACAGGAAACAGGAAGAACCAAAGACAAGGGGCATAGGAAAGGATTGGTTTTAAATAGCCCACCTCAGTCATGGATTGGATAGAGAAGAAGTTAATTAGTGCTACTCCAAAGCCATACTGAGGCTGGATATCAGATTTAAAAGGGCCACACACTAACAGCAGGCTTCCCCTTATGCCTGCAGCCCTTCCCAGGATCCCCTGGTATTTCTCTTCTAATTGGCTTCAGGCTATGCATGCTGTTTTGTGTGAAAAGCACCACTACTCTGAATAAGAGTGCATAGTCATCTTTATTATTACCCAATCAACAGTTTACATAACATTTATACTAGACCACTTGTAGGATGGCTGCACAACTTGTATCTCTAGTTACTACAGGGCCATAGGTCAGTTTTCCTATAAAGATTTGTGTCTCTTGTTTTCTATGAAGCCAAATAGCAATTACTTCTAAAGGCCACATCACATTAGTAAATATATGTATTACATCTATATCTAACACTTATACCTCTTACTTTTAAAGTCAAATATATGTATAGGGGTGTTCCATTGTTACAGAACTCTCAGCACTTGGAGAAGGATGTTCAAAAATAGAAAAAAAAATGTTGTCATTCCAGGGCCACCATTTCCAGTGCCCCCAGCCGATGGCGTGACATTCATTATTCACATGACCCTGCAGATATTCACAGGCCACAGTGGTTTCTTTCTGTATATGTGGCAGGTGACCATTGGGGCATGTGATTGGCTACAGAGTCATGTGACCAGTAATTGTGACAGCGTCAGCGTGTGCATCGGGACGGGCAGCAACGCTGGAATGGAGTTAGTTTCAAAGGTGAGTTTTTTTTCTTTTTTTTCTATTTTTCAGCCTCACCAGGTGATTGTTTTGTAAAAACGGGAAACCTCTTTAATTACTGTAAAGCCATATACCCTTCACTCTTGGAAGCCATATATACATTGTTTTCATATTACACGTTATTTTAAAGCCTTATGCTCCTAGTTCTTATAAAACTTGCCATTTTATCTTGTTTGAGCCATATATCTCCTGTTTCCACACAGCTACATACCTCATCTTTCCAGAATGTTCTATGTCTGTTACACTTAATCAGAATTCCTGTTATTCCTATCATGTACTATATCTAATTATTACTCTTGGTCCAATACAACCATATGCTGTGCATGTGCTGTGCTTTCAGTGCTGCAGAGTGATACTGTGATCTTTGTATGTAATTACATAGATAACAGTGTGACTGTAGAAGAATCACCCTGCTCATCTTGGCAGCTTTCTCTCAGGTCAAATATAGCTTTGCCAGCTCACAATTATAGCCAGACATCCTGCTTGGACAGTGTCATTTCTTTTCAAAGCCCCTCCATCATCAATGTCTAACAGGCACATCTAGAAATAGGAGCTAGCAGAGCTAAAATGCCTGTCAGTGTTGTAGAACTGTGGGCGCTTGAAGCCAGGGAAAGTAAGAGCAGGTTCTTGAAAACCGCCATGTGGGAAAACCCCTTTAAGGCTTTATACCTCTTGCTCTTATAAAGTTATTACCCTTGTTTCTATACATCATATAAATCACAATATAAATTTGGGCCTCCATGACAATATAATTTTTATGCTGCTAATAAATACAAATATTCTGTGGCTATTTCCTGGGAAATAACACAGCAGAATAATACAAGCTATATACCAATGTTGTGTATTGCTTGTAAGTTTCCTCTTTTTGGTTGTTTAGTACATGTTGTCCTAGATACATCTTAATTACTTATTTCTCTCTGTCCCACAGGCTACCTTCTCCATATGAGGTGACCCAGATCAGGTAGGTCACAGTGTGAAGCAGACGGGCAGCGTCTCTCCTCGCTAGTTTTGTACATTGAACTTCAGCGGGAGGGACTTGACACTTTGAATCTGAAAATAATGGGTTGGAGCCTCAGAAATCTTCCAGAATGTGGCCCCATGGGGCTTTCTGTCCAAATTCTTGATTCATTATTTCAACCGCATGCTTCTGAAGACCACAGAAAAACCTTATTCTTTCTTGCAAATGATTAAAAAGGCATACACACTGTGGAAGACATAGGACAAAGCACTGAACTGTGTATGCAATATTTAATTTATACTGTAACTTTAGACATTCTATTGAGAATGGAGGGCAAATGTATAAAATATGGAGTCAAGGATATAAAGGTCATAGTATGTACTCCTCAGGATGCCATCCCATGTGCAGAAGGTGTACCTTGCCCCTGTTCCTTTTGCATCTCAACAGGAATATGAAAAATAAACACATACACTTGGGTATACACATTCCACATGAAAACATACATTATAAACATATACAAAAGAAATACACAAACAACGTGCATGTACACATTAAGCACATATACACACAGACAGTGGAAATCAGAAGTTTATATACACTATATAAAAAGACACATATTCATGTTTTTCTCACTATCTGACTTGAAATCAGAATAAACTTTACCGGCTATATAATCCGAAACACTCTATAATCAGAGTAGACTGTAATCCAGTGGAGTAAATGAGCCAATACTTTATTTTAAATTTTCATCACAGACAGAGAGTAAAAGTGCATAACATCGGCTGACATGTCTCTGCTTTGTCTTAAGCCTTTTTAACACGTCTTAAGCCGATGTGTTTTCGCGACAGCTTACACTTTTACTATCTGTATTTGATGAGAATTTAAAATGAATTGTTTGCTCATTTACTCCACTGGATTACCATCTACTCTGATTATAGAGTGTTTTGGATTATACATACCATTTTGGCCGACGGGGATCCGTGCATGGAGTTTTGTAGCCTATAGGCTCGTTAACGGCTACCTAGAACCACATCTGTGTGACTCTTGCACATTTCCATTTTTTTTCTTACCTGTTATAGGTCAATTAGGATTACCGAAATGTATTTATATTTGCCAAATGCCAGAATAATGAGAGAGAGGTATTTTTATTACTTTCTGCAAAGTCAAAAGTTTACATACATTTCATTAGCATTAAGTAGCATTGCCCTTAAACTGTATGACTTGGGTCAGTTGTTTTGGGTATCCTTCCACAAGCTTCTCACAGTAGTTGGTAGGAATTTTGGTCCATTCCTACTGACAGAACTGAGCCATGTTTGTAGGTCGCTTTGCTCGCACCTGCCTTTTCAGCTTTGCCCATAAATTTTCAATAGGATTAAGATCAAGGCTTTGTGATGGCCAACCCAAAACATTAACTTGGTTATCCTTAAGCCACTTTGTAACCACTCTGGCAGTATGTTTCAGGTCATTATCCATTTGGAAGACCCATTTTTTGCCCAAGTTTTAACTTCCTGGCTGATGTCTTGAGATGATGCTTCAGTATTGCCAAAAAAACCTTCTTTCCTCATTATGCCATCTATATTGTGAAGTGCACCAGTCCTTCCTGCAGCAAAACAACCCCCAACATGATGCTGCCACCCCTGTGTTTCACAGTTGGGATGGTGTTCTTAGGCTTCAAAGCTTCTCCCTTTTTTCTCCAAATGTAACAATGGTCATTATGGCCAAACAGTTCAAGTTTAGTTTCATCAGACCACAGGACATGTCTCCAAAAATGTAGGTCTTTGCTCCTGTGTGCATTTGCAAATATTAATCTTGCTTTTATATGTTTCTTTTGGAGTAATGGCTTCTCCCTGGCAGAGTGGCCTCTCAGCCCATTTTGATACAGTACTCGTTTCACTGTGGAGAATGACACAATCTCTCCATGAGAACTATGGATTATTGTAATTGCGGCACGCATCTCGCCCGTATTAAATCGCAAATATGTGGCGAAATGTGAGCCGCAAATACCCCGTGTGAACATACCCTTACTGACAAACAACTGTAGACAGCCTGGAGGATCTAGAGCACAAAAAGCTAATGGTGGAAAATCACTCTACTGCAGTCACATTAGGCAAAGAGAATCACCAATTCAATAAGGTCCAATGCTCAGTCTGCAGTCATTATATCACATAAACATGTTAACCAAAAAAGAATACAATGACAAAAAAGTCATAGGGTAATATATATTGACAATCTTTATTAATTCAATAATAAATATTAAAAACTAGTATGTCAAAAGTAGTACACTGCCAAGGAAATGGAATAGCCTCGACACCTTAGATGACTCTCTATATTCAGTAATGGTGTGATTTGTATGCCTTGTTTGATATTGTCATTATTTTTAATTGATTTTAGCTTTAAATTTGTACTTTTTGTGACATATTAGTTTTTAATATTTATTATTGAATTAATAAAGATTGTCAATATATATTTTCCTATGACTTTTTTGTCATTGTATTCTTTTTTGGCTAACACATTAGGCAAAGAGGTAGTCCCTTTACCACCATCCAGTCATCTTCTGTGCAATCCATATTTAGGCTCAAGCCTATATCATGAGCCGACTCCTCTGACTTGTTAGGCTCCAGTTTAGTTGAAATCCAAAATATATTAATACATCATTTTAACATAACAAATGAGTATAGAAATACACTGCTCATGTGTTTAAAACCCATATCAGGTTCTTTGTGATAGTGTGTAACACTAGAGAAAATTTATAGGCAAGATTTCTTACAGATTCTATTTTTCCAGAGAGTATTACATGGCCTATAAGTTTCCTTACACAATTGTGTTGCAACCCACAATGAGAAACATCTCCTCTCCAGACCTAAGACTATTTAAAGTGAACCTGTCAGGTGATGTTTTCTGCCCTAGACCTCTGTGATATATGAGTTCATATGATTTGGAGCATGATTTCTGAGTAAAAAGCAGAGAAAATACTGATAGAACTCTTTAAGATACAATGGAAGTACTACTTACCCACCTACAAACAGTGCTTGACAGCTTTCTCTGTATTAATTTGTGTACAGAGAAAGCTATTTGGGGGCGGGGTAAACAGTACTTTCACTTTCTGCTTTTTACTCAGAAATCTAAATTATACAAACCTATATATCACAGAGCTTCTTTCCCTCTGTCTGATGCTCCTCTTCAGAAAGGATTTAAAAGTCCTTTCCTGCTAAGACTGTTTGGGTACATCCACACGACATATGTAAAATGCCGGTCGGATTCTGTTTAAGAATCCGGCCGATATTTATGCGTCTTTTTAGAGTTCTGTCCGTGGTTTGCGGAATTGCCTGTCCCCCACAACCATTCAATTTGCCCACCTTCCGCCTGAAAACCGGACAGAAGATTGTGCATGCTCCAAGTTTTTTGCAACACTAGCGGCTGAAAATCTGTTCAGTGTAGACTACTGAACAGATTTTCTTTTAACCCCTTCCTAACGGACGTTCAAAATAATATGGCTCTAAATCTTTTTCCTCCTCGCCTTCTGAAAACCATAACTTTTTTTATTTTTCCACCTACATAGAAGTATGACAGCTTTTATTTTGTGGGACAAGATGTACTTTCTAATGATGCTATTCATATTACCATAGAATATACTGGGAAATGGCAAAAAAATGGCAAGTGGGGCAAAATGTAAAGTACTTGCGCCATGTTTGCGGGAGTGTTTCTTTTTACAGTGTTCAATCTTTGGTAAAAATGATGTGTTATCTGTATTCTACTGGTTGATATGCATCTGCCAGTACCAAACATGTACAGTTTCTGTCATGTTTTGTTACCGTAAAAAAAATTCCAAACACTTTACTTTTGAAATTTGCGCTGTGGCACTATTTCATGCGACTTTTTATAGCAATTAGAATTTTTTTATCACTTTTATACCAATTTTTATAGGATGTGAAATGACCAAAAAAACACAATTTTGGCATTTGGAATTTTGTTCTTCTACTTTGTTCAGCGTACGGGATAAATTATGTTATATTTTAATAGATAGGACTGATACCAAATATGTGTAACTTTTTTATTTTTTTAATTTTTTTTACACTTTAAAACTTTTTTTTTTTACTTTATCTACACCATTAGTGGACGCAATCATTTATACAGCCTAATGCATTGCATATATAGGGTGGGGAAATTCGAAACATGGTGGCGATGAAAGCCTTTACAAAGCTTCCCGCTGCTATGTTAAGTGATCAGGACAAGATTTCATCGCTGATGTCCTGATCGTAGTGAGGAACGGTCCGTGGCACCATTTCTCATTGATTTAGACTGAAAATCCGACCAATAAACCATGCCATGTGGACGCACCCTTTTTGTTCAGTCTTTACCTTTTGTAGGCTTAAAGGTTTTTTTTCCATCCGGCTGTTGCACAGAGCCTGCTCATAACAGCTAGTTTCAGGCTCAGACTTCCTTTTCAGTCTGTGGATGGTTTTCCAGCAGTTTTTGGCATATCAGCTCTGTTATTAGATGAATCTGTGAGAGGGAGATTGGTGATGGAGGGGTTTTAAAGTTTGTCAATAAGAAAGATAAACAAGCTCCTGCACTGCTGATAAGACACTGCGAGGAGTGAGGACACCATGATGGTGTGGGCTCTGGAGAGAGGTGGTCAGTTATAAGAGAAACTTGTGTACATAAGCAGGAGATAAGAACGGATCTAACTCTGTAAAGAAGCAAAATCATAACAGCAATGTATTTGTTTTTTTTATTTACCTTTGCCTGTATTTTTAAAGTGAATCAGTGTGATACCCCTTTACGCCATTTTGTCATTTTATGCCATTATATCACTACTATGAATCACTAAAAATTGTCTTTGTACCCCTGATAAGAAACATTTCATAGATAAGCTAATGGGGTTGAAGGCAGTTCAGCAATTTTGGTCTGTAGTCTACAGATCGTCCACTTAACATATTGTGAACAGTGTTTTATTTAATTCAATGAAATAAACAATGCATGTGCTGTTACAATTTATAAAAGATTTAATGGGATGTGTTAAATTAGTTTTATTGGTTGTATAGTCTTTAGATTTGAAGATGTATTTGCATAATCCACACCTGTTGTTACCACATTTAAAACAACCATTTTATCTACAACAATTACCTTTTATATTGTTGCTGACATAGAAACTAGTGGAAAGTAATTCATTTAAGGAAAGAGCTCTTCTTACAATAGCTATAATACATTTTTCAATATTTTGTGCAGTGTCTTTTCTTTGTAGAGCATAGGCAAATGCATGTATAACAAAATCACTATGTCCCAGTAAGTCATACTAAAAAGTGTAAATCAGTTTTCCTCTGGAAAGACAATATTTTCTGTTCTTTTAAGCAGTGTCAGACTGGGGTGCCTAGGGGCCCCCCGTAGGAGTTGATTCTAGGGCCCACCCCAATGCTACTATACTATGCCTCCCTGCTTCTGCCACCTGTGTGGTGTCCTTACTTTGTCTCACTTCATCTTATACAGACTGGTATGAAGACATCACACTTACCTTTAATCAGTAAACATGAAAGGTCTAAAGATATATGTCCTCCTCCCCGAATTATACCTTTAATGTAAATACAAATATTCAAAAAGCTATAACGCAAAGTTCGAAGTATAAAACCACTAAATAATAGTCATATATGTACCAAATAGTCCCGCTATAGAAAACCAAAATCCCAAAAACCATATTACCAGTAAATTCCCTA
>JAODAL010046547.1:0-30819 GCA_025379985.1 Phyllomedusa bahiana | reverse complement strand
GGAAGCAAAAACACAGCTGGGCATTGTAGAGATAAACTGCAGCAGGATGTGGCCGCGCCTCCCTATAGCCGGGTGGAGGCAAATCTACTAGCAGCAAGGTGTTTGCAGCCAGTAGGAGATAACGGGTGAACGAAGTGAGCAGAACCCTGCTTCTCGAGTCACCAGAGCGACACATACAGGCGGTGGCAGTAGCAAAACTACCCGTAGTTAATAGAAGGTCATCTGAAAAAAATCACCAGGGAACGTCACACATAGGGGGCCCGGAGCTCACAAAAAAATTTAGGAAAGAAAATAGTAGAAGGTCTTTCTGAAGAAAACCAGGAAAAAATTACTAGAGGGCGGCGAGTCACTACTAATAGGTAGAAGAATAGTAAGGCCATCGAAATCACCGGGGAACGTCACACAAGAGGGAAACGAGCTCGCTAAAATGGGTAGAAAAAATTAGTAGAAGGTCACTAAAAAATCCCCCCAGGAAAAAACCAAAACAAGGGGGCACGAGCTCGCTACTAATAGGTAGAAGAATAGTAGGGGTTCATCTAAAAAACCCCGGGAAAACCCACCACACATAAAACGGCGGCGACCCTCACAAACTAAAGAGGAAAGAATATAAAAGGAATCCGAAAATCACCGGGAAAAAACACCAAACTGGCCCGGTTGGCGATTTTCACTACTAATAGAGGTAGAAGAATAGTAAGGACATCCGAAAATCCCCAGGAAACACCCCCTATATGCGCCGAGCTCACAATAATAAGGTAGGAAATGAAAAGGTCATTAAAAATCACCAGGAAACACCACACAGGGACGGGGCAGCTCACTACTAATAAGGTAGACGAAATAAAAGGTCATCCGAAAATAACCGGAAAACTACATAGAGGGTGGCAGCTCACTACTAATTGGGGGAAAAAAAATAGAGGTCATCCGAAAATCACCGGGAAACTCTACACATAGACAGCGCAGCTCACTACAAATAAGGGGAAAGAATAGTAGAGGTCTCTAAAACACCGGGGAAACCTAACATAGCCCAGCGGCGGCTCCACTAAATGGTAGAAAGTGGGGGTATCCAAAAAACCCCGGGAAAAAACCCACAGGGCAAGCGGCGAGCTCATACTATAGAGGTAAGGAAAATTAGAAGGCATCCAAAAATACCAAAAAACACCACAGGGGACGGCGGCGACTCACTACAATAGAGGTAGGGAAATATAGAGGTCCCGAAAATCACCAAAAAAACACCACCCACAAACGGGGGCAACTCAACTATAAGAGGTAGAGGAATATGAGGTAAAACCGAAAATCCCAAAAACCCCACCCACAGACGGGGGCGACCACTATAATAGGGGTAAAAGACTAGTAGAGGACATCCGAAAATCACCAGGAAACACCACCTATAGATGGCGCCGAGCTCACTACTAATAGAGGTAGAAGAATAGTAGAGGTCATCCGAAAATCACCAGGAAACACCACACATAGAGGGCGACGAGCTCACTACTAATAGGTAGAAGAATAGTAGAGGTCATCCGAAAATCACCATGAAACTCTACATATAGACAGTGGCGAGCTCACTACTAATAGAGGTAGAAGACTAGTAGAGGTCATCCGAAAATCACCAGGAAACACCACACATGGACGGCGGCGAGCTCACTACTAATAGAGGTAAAAGAATAGTAGAGGACATCCGAAAATCACCAGGAAACACCACCTATAGATGGCGCCGAGCTCACTACTAATAGAGTTGGAGGAATAGTAGAGGACAACCGAAAATCAGCAGGAAACGCTACATAGACGGCGGCGAGCTCACTACTAATAGAGGTAGAGGAATAGTAGAGGTCATCCGAAAATCACCAGGAAACACCACACATGGACGGCGGCGAGCTCACTACTAATAGAGGTAGAATAGTAGAGGTCATCCGAAAATCACCAGGAAACACCACCCACAGACGGCGGCGAGCTCACTACTAATAGAGGTAGACGAATAGAAGAGGTCATCCGAAAATCACCAGGACTGCTACATAGATGGTGGCGAGCTCACTACTAATAGAGGTAGAGGAATAGTAGAGGACATCCGAAAATCACCAGGAAACACCATACATGGACGGCGGCGAGCTCACTACTAATAGAGGTAGAAGAATAGTAGAGGACATCTGAAGATCACCAGGACTGCTACATAGACGGTGGCGAGCTCACTACTAATAGAGGTAGAAGAATAGTAGAGGACATCCAAAAATCACCAGGAAACTCCATCCATAGACGGTGGCGAGCTCACTACTAATAGAGGTAGAAGAATAGTAGAGGACATCCGAAAATCACCAGGAAACTCCACCCAGAGAGGGCAGCGAGCTCACTACTAATAGAGGTAGAAGAATAGTCAAGATCATCCAAAATCACCACGAAATGGCGGTGAGCTCACTAATAGAGGTAGAAGAATAGTAGAGGTCATCCGAAAATCACCAGGAAACTCCACACATAGACGGTGACGAGCTCACTACTAATAGAGGTAGAAGAATAGTAGAGGTCATCCGAAAATCACCCCAGAAAACCCCACCCTTTAGACGCGGGCGACCTCACTACTAATAGAGGTAGAATAGTAGAGGTCATCCGAAAACCACCAGGAAACACCACACATGGACAGCGGCGAGCTCACTACTAATAGAGGTAGAGGAATAGTAGAGGAGATCCGAAAATCACCAGAAAACACCCCCCACAGACGGCGGCAAGCTCACTACTAATAGAGGTAGAGGAATAGTAGAGGTCATCCGAAAATCACCAGGAAACACCACACATGGACGGCGGCGAGCTCACTACTAATAAAAGGTAGAATAGTGATGTAAATCCGAAAATCACCAGAAAACACCACCCACAGACGGCGGCAAGCTCACTACTAATAGAGGTAGAGGAATAGTAGAGGACATCCGAAAATCACCAGGAAACTCCACCCATAGACGGTAGCGAGCTCACTACTAATAGAGGTAGAAGAATAGTAGAGGTCATCTGAAAATCACCAGGAAACTCTACACATGGACGGCGACGAGCTCACTGCTAATAGAGGTAGGAGAATAGTAGAGGTCATCCGAAAATCACCAGGAAACACCACACATGGACGGCGGCGAGCTCACTACTAATAGAGGTAGGAGAATAGTAGAGGACATCTGAAGATCACTAGGAAACACCACCCACAGACGGCGGCGAGCTCATTACTAATAGAGGTAGAGGAATAGTAGAGGACATCCGAAGATCACCAGGACTGCTACATAGACGGTGGCGAGCTCACTACTAATAGAGGTAGAAGAATAGTAGAGGTCATCCAAAAATCACCAGGAAACACCACCCACAGACGGCGGCGAGCTCACTACTAATAGAGGTAGAAGAATAGTAGAGGACATCAGAAAATCACCAGGAAACTCCACCCATAGACGGCGGCGAGCTCATTACTAATAGAGGTAGAAGAATAGTCAAGATCATCCAAAATCACCACGAAATGCCACCCATAGACGGCCGCAAGCTCACTACTAATAGAGGTAGAAGAATAGTAGAGGTCATCTGAAGATCACCAGGAAACTCCACACATAGAGGGCAGCGAGCTCACTACTAATAGGTAGAAGAATAGTAGAGGTCATCTGAAGATCACCAGGAAACAATACATAGACGGCGGCGAGCTCACTACTAATAGAGGTGGAGGAATAGTCAAGATCATCTGAAACTTACCAACAAAACTCCACCCACAGAGGGCAGCAAGCTCACTACTAATAGAGGTAGAGGATTAGTAGAGGTCATCTGAGGATCACTAGAAAATGCCACACATAGACGGCGGCGAGTTCACTAGTAATAGAGGTAGAAGAATAGTAGAACATATGCAAAAAAGAAACATGGATTGCACATCCTCTCAATATAAGTTTATCTAATACTTCTCAGCAAAACTATATAAAAAACGAACAGGAGGTTCTTAGTATACTTTTTGATCATAACGTATAGGCCCAAAATTTTATTGGTTGAGGGGTGTGCTCCCTGAGTTTGTGTCCTTTGACACGATTCCAGATGGACACTTGGGTCCAAAAGTTAGGCCAGTTATAGGCCAAAGGTTCTCACTGTTTTTCTGGTTGATGTTCTTAAATGTCATGGTATGTAAATCAGAATGTCACTATCTCTGTTCCCGTGAAATGTATTTGATTATGCAAAACTCTGGGATTGGGGCGACACTCCTCCCCCCGGTGTATGTTGAGTGTAGGGGCGCTTGCTGGGACGCCTCTCTAACTCATATTAAAGCAAGGATTCCTCTACACACATCGCAATGGCGGGACACGGGATGAGTAGGCCATTAGGAGAAGGAGTAGATTGCCCACCATCCCCACAGCTAAAGTTAGTGTCCTGGAATGTGGCGGGTTTAAATGTCCCAGAGAAGAGAAGGAAAATCCTGACTCATATGAAGCGTTTAAAAGCAGATGTGTTCTTTCTACAGGAAACGCACTGGCAGAAGGACAAATTTTTTCCAATAAGAGCCCCATGGTTAGATCCGCCGGTTCTGGCTAACTACATATCGAAATCTAGAGGGGTAGCGATTTACTTTAGGAAAGTACTGGTCCAATCTATTGATGAACAATATACAGATCCGGAGGGCAGGTTTATATACATGAAGGGTAAAATAGCAGACAATAACTATCCACTACTCAATGTGTATGCCCCATGCATAGGAAATAGGGAATTCTTTACTGATATTGTAACTTTTCTTCACGCACGCTCATTTTCTAATCTCATCCTAATGGGTGATTTTAATGCAGTGCCCAATCCTCAGCTAGACAGATCTCAGAGCCCACCCATGGGTCGGGGCGACAACTCCCCTCTAGGCAATTTGATGTCCAAACTTGTTGTTTTTGATTATTGGAGAGCGGTCAATCCAACATCGAGATCCTACACTTTCTATTCGCCTGTTCACGGTTCATTCTCCCGCATAGATCTGGCGTTGCTGTCCTCTTCCCTATATTAGGACATTCTGGAGGCAGACATACTACCCATTGCGATTTCCGATCATGCGCCCATAACAGTTTCGCTGGGGGAGCATCCTTCCTTCCCAGAACATACGGGTGGAGATTCCCGGGGTATTTGGCCCAATCAGATGATTTCAAAGAATTTTTACGGGTGCATTGGATACAGTTCCTGAAAGATAACGCGGAACACACACAAAATACACCTTTGCTATGGCTAACAGCGAAGGCTGTCATGCGGGGCCATATAATAAGCTACGTGAGCATGAGACGTAAGGCTCAAAACAAAAAATTCCAGGAGCTGCATTCAAACCTCCGCCATCTCCAAAACACATTCTCCCTAGACCCCTCCTCTGACAACAGATTAAGGTTCCTAGAGGCGCAACAGCTATTGCATACATTCCTTCAGGTTGAAGCTAAAACCCACCTACGGATACAGCATAACAAATTCTATAGATGGGGGAACAGAATGGATCACTCTTGGCTAACACTACGAAAATGTGGCAGGCAAGACCACCCATAGCGGCAATAAAATCTCCCATTTCAGGTAAAATCCTCACAAGTCCTCGAGGCATAGAGACCGAATTTATAGGATTTTATGAATCCTTATATAGCGCTGATCCGTATGACGCCCAGAAAGCGACATCTTTTCTAGAATCATTGAATATGCCAGGTATCACTGAGGAACAGAGGGTGCGGCTGGAAGCCAAAATAACTGTAGAGGAGGTCCGTACGGTGATTGCGGGGGTTGGTGAACGGGAAATCTCTGGGACCAGACGGGTACTCATCCGAATTTTTCAAATCTATAGCTGAAGATATTGCTCCCATACTAACAAACTTATATAATGATATCTATTTGAGATCAGCAGTTGTGGATTCTTTTCAAGACTCCCAAACCGTACTACTTCCAAAACCTGGGAGGGACCTAACTCTGCTGGCCTCTTATATACCAATTTCTCTGATCAATCAGGATTACAAAATCCTGGCGAAAATTCTGGCCATTAGATTACAAACCATCTTACCCAAGATTATCCACCCCTCTCAAAATGGGTTCATTGCCAACAGGCATTCCACGAAAAATGTGCGAACAGCAATGGCAGCGATAACACGAGCTCGGGAAGATGGACACCCTATGTCTATGCTTCTTAGCCTAGATGCCGAAAAGGCATTTGACAAAATGTCCTGGCCTTTCCTAAATGCTATCTTAGCACACAGAGGCTTTGAGGACCAGTTCGCCAATTTCGTGGACTGCCTGCAATCACACTCGACCTTTTTCCTTACTCATTAATAATAAACCTTCCCCCATAATAGATCTCTTCAGGGGCGCCAAACAGGGATGCCCATTATCACCATTATTTTTTAATCTATCCATCGACCCCCTGTTGTATCATATCTCCCAATCTCCGCTTTATCGTGGTATTTCCTTCCCCCACCGGGAGATAAAGGTTACGGCATATGCTGACGATCTTCTCTTGATGATCGCTGACCCGAAACAGAATCTGGCCCCGATACTTGAGGATGTGATAGATAAGGGTGCCCTGTCGGGTTACACTATAAATGTCGATAAGTGTGAAGGTATGCTCTTGCGAGGCCTAGCGATTCCCACATGGTCCACATCCCACACGATTCGCTGGTGCAAGAATGAAATTAAATATTTAAGGGTATGGCTCACCAAGAATCCAGATACTTTATACAAGAAGAACATGGAGGCATATCTGAGCAAGCTCTCAGATACCATGAAAAAATGGTCGAAACTTCCATTATCTTTTTCCGGGAGGTGTAATCTCATTAAAATGGTAGAGTTCCCCCGTCTACTTTACATCTTTCATATGCTTCCCATATACCTTCGCCCCGGTGAGGAAAAACTCATAAATGCACAATACAGGGCATTTATATGGGACAACAAAAGAGCGCGTATCCCTCTGTTTCTCCTGCACCAGCGCAAATACAACAGAGGTTTGGGATTTCCCAATATACGCCTATATAATCTTGCCGCCTTGGGTCGGATCTTAGCTGACTGGACACAGTCCACAAATATTTTCACAGACAGTGTTCTAGATCAGTGGAATCTTCCCCAAATATCTCTCCTTAATTTTGTGCACTTGCCTTTTGGCAAGGTTCCGCCAGACGTAAAAATGAACACTACATTGATGCCTATTTGGCGGGCATGGCGGAAAATTAGGCAAAACAAACACCTAAACCCAGATTACTCTCCACCTATAACTTTAATGTTAAATCCAGATTTTCAAGGGGGTAAGCCACATACTATTTTCAGAATTTGGCATACAATGGGACTACAACAGCTGAAACATTTTATACACCCAGACACTAAAGTACCATACTCCCTTCCAGAACTACAACAAAAATACTCATTACCTTCAGTTCCCTTCTTTAATTACCTACAGGTAGTAAGTTACATTACTAAAGTGACACAACACATTGGTACTGCAGAGTGGAGCACGATTTTCGATCGGACACTTCTGTACCCGCATTCGAGAAAGGCACACTTATCGACCATATATCAATACCTCCTCGAGGATGTTGACTATGACCGGTCGGAGCTTAGCCTGAAGAAGTGGCAGAAAAGAGATGCCTCTCTGACTCCCCTGGTCATATTAACAGCGTTACAAGACGCGACTAAATACTTACCAGCTGCTAGATACCAGGAAATGTTTATTAAAATAACGCACAACGCCTACCTTACCCCTGTAAGGGGACACCGCATGGGGAGATTCCCAACAAACCAGTGTTTCAAGTGCAATACAGATGCGGCCGACCTGTACCACTGTTTATGGGAATGCCCAGAACTCAAAGATTTCTGGGAACAGGTGATCACTTATGCAAGAAACGTTTTAGATCTCGCCTTTACACCGAATTCTTCATGGGCAATATTTGGGTACATAGATAGGGAAACGCAAAAGATGTCCAAATACGACAAAAGATTATTGCATGTAGTAGCAGCGGCCACCCGTAAGGCGATTCTGCAAGTCTGGCTGCGGCCAGAAGGTCCGACGTTTACTTTTTTTGGGAAAAATTTAACTACCTGATGCACATGGATTGGGTGGAGGCTACAACACACAAAGAGGTGAGGGCAAAGAATTTTTTTTCCCTGTGGGGCAAATTCATAAACACATTGCCGGAGGAAACTAGACAGAGAGTGAAGACATGTTTTGCCACGACCTCATGGTACATGGGAAGACAATTGGGGGGAGAACAGCCAATGTTGGAATCAAGTCATAGCTGATTCGAGGGCTGACCAGTAGCGCTCAGAGGCACTCTACCCTAGATCTATCAGTATTATGGAAAACGGGGCTTCTTCTTCTCTGCACTAAAGCGGGAAGGCCTTTCCTGCTTACCTTTCCAGATGGGGGGTGTAGTCGCTCTTAAACGAGTCTTCTGTCATCGGGATAGAGATGTCATACCATTTGTTAAAACCAACTTAAGCTAAATATGTGTTTGAGTTGTGACTATATATTCTTTGGTAAGGTACTTGTATTACCATACACATACAATGCTAGTTATTGGTTTTGTTGGGGGGGAGGGAGGACTGGGGGGGAGGAAAAGAAGAAAACAGAAAAATTTCTTCTACAAAACGATTGACTGTTAAACTGCACATTTGAGATCATTGAGTTAAGTATGTTATCATATTTTGCCTGTAATGTGTGTATGGAATTGGAAGATGTTTAATAAAAACAAGTTTAAAAAAAAACAAAAAAAAAAACGTATAGGCCCACTTGCCACATCGCGGCAACCTCTATTGAGTGGGTCCCTATGCTAATGGGGGCAACACTACATGGCGGCCACCGCCGCAGCCAAAAACCACACAGATGAGGGACACAAACCAGTGGCCCAACACTACGTAGACAGCGGTTAGCTCACTACTAATAAAGCTAGAGGAATAGTAAGGACATCTGAAGATCACCTGGAAACACTACATAGATGACGGCGAGCTCACTACTAATAGAGGTAGAAGAATAGTAGAGGGCATCTGAGGATCACTAGAAAATGCCACACATAGACGGCGGCAAGTTCACTAGTAATAGAGGTAGAAGAATAGTAGAGGTTATCTGGATATCACCAGGAAACACCACCCACAGACGGCGGCGAGCTCACTACTAATAGAGGTAGAATAGTAGAGGTCATCTGAAGATCACCAGGAAACACTACATAGTCGGCAGCGAGCTCACTACTAATAGAGGTAGAAGAATAGTAGAGGTCATCCGAAAATCACCAGGAAACTCCACCCATACACGGCTGCGAGCTCACTACTAATAGAGGTAGAGGAGTAGTAGAGGTCATCCGAAAATCACCAGGAAACACCACCTATAGACGACGGCAAGCTCACTACTAATAGAGGTAGAGGACATCCGAAAATCACCAGGAAACTCTACATAGACGGCGGTTAGCTCACTACTAATAGAGGTAGAAGAATAGTAGTGATCATCCGAAAATCACGAGGAAACACTACATAGTCGGCGGCGAGCTCACTACTAATAGAGGTAGAGGAATAGTCGAGGTCATACGAAAATCACAAGGAAAAACCACCCATAGACGGCGGCGAGCTCACTACTAATAGAGGTAGAGGAATAGTAGAGGACATCCGAAAATCACCAGGATACACCACACATAGACGGTGGCGACCTCTCTACTAATAGAGGTAGAATAGTAGATGTCTTCTGAAAATCACCAGGGAACACCACACATAGACGGCGGCGAGCTCACTACTAATAGAGGTAGAAGAAGAGTAGAGGTTATCTGAAGATCACCAGGAAACTCCACACCTAGACGGCGGCGAGATCACTACTAATAGAGGTAGAAGAATAGTAGAGGTTATCTGAAGACCATGAGGAAACTCCACCCATAGACGACGGCGAGCTCACTACTAATAGAGGTAGAAGAATAGTAGAGGTCATCTGAAAATCACCAGGAAACTCCACACATAGTCGGCTGCGAGCTCACTACTAATAGAGGTAGAAGAATAGTAGAGGTCATATGAAGATCGCCAGGATACTCTACACATAGAGGGCGGTGATCTCACTACTAATAGAGGTAGAAGACTAGTAGAGGTCATCCGAAAATCACCAGGAAACACTACATAGTCGGCGGCGAGCTCACTACTAATAGAGGTAGAAGAATAGTAGAGGAGATCCGAAAATCACCAGGGAACACCACACATAGACGGCGGCGCACTCACTACTAATAGAGGTAGAAGAATAGTAGAGGACATCCGAAAATCAGCAGGAAACGCTACATAGACGGCGGCGCGCTCACTACTAATAGAGGTAGAAGAATAGTAGAGGACATCCGAAAATCACCAGGAAACACTACATAGACGGCGGCGAGCTCACTACTAATAGAGGTAGAAGAATAGTAGAGGTCATCCAAAAATCACCAGGAAACACTACATAGACGGCGGCGCACTCACTACTAATAATCAGCAGTTGAAACGTGGATAAGTTCTCTGCTCAACACTGATTCCACCACCAAGAAGGACGACCCCTGAGGTTCTGCAGATACTGAGATTCGCCAGCCCCTTGCGCCAATCCGTGCCGTGTGGGAGCAGAAAAGTCAGATTGGGAGCAAAGTTTTCTCACCAAGTGTAATTTCAAACTTGTGTCAGACACTGGGAGGAGTGTGCGATACCCCCTGCTCAGCACCAGTTATACCCACTGGTTTCAAACTGAGAGAGAGCAAGTCCTTGACCTGAGAGACTTGGGTTTACCATTCTACACACGGAGGCCGAGACGTCAGCGCTGTTCAATGTCCTGTGTTTAAGAGAACTATGAACTGTAATGACAGCAGGAGGTGCGGGATGTGACCTCTGCAGGGACAGATCGTCTGAAGGAATGATGTCCTCAAATACAGACACTGAGGAGTCCTGGAACCAACAGAGTCCTGTATTACACAGCAGAGAGTGCCGCAGCTTGCTATGGTCTCACAAAACAGTGAATCCCCTATCCTGTCACCTCCACCTGTGTTATATAGAGAGAGAGCAGCAGGTGATCTGGCTCCGCCCCTCCAGATACACATGCCTATAGGCACTGTCCACTGTGACGCCCCTCTCCCTCACCCTATAGATACACATGCCTATAGGCACCGTCCACTGTGACAGCTCTCCCCAACTAGATACACATGCCTATAGGCACCGTCCTCTATGACACCCCTCCCCCTCCAGATACACATGCCTATAGGCACCGTCCACTGTGACACCTCTCTCCCTATAGATACACATGCTTATAGGCACCATCCACTGTGGCACCCTTCCCCCTCCAGATACACACGTCTATAGGCACCGTCCCCTGTGACAGGGATATATTCCGCACTGGAACTGTAATAAGATGTCACATCCCAAGCCCAGGACAGCAAACGGTGTGACACAAACCATCAGAAGGCATCTGCAGGACATTGGTCCGTGAACTAAACATCCAGGTAAAGGTGTTCACCTGACCTCACGCCACCAATCTATCACAGTGCAAAGCGGCAATGGAGACTAGAGTGGAGGTCCTTCAGCCATGTGTCCCACATTTATGTCAGATGCAATCATCACTAGAGATTGGTCTGGAGACCAGGGCCACATCGGTACTTCTCCCAGGTTTGTGGGGTGCCATATTGTATCCAGACTCCTTTAGTCCTCATCTCTGGTCACTAACAGCTCTTCGTCACATTGATTTAGTTGTGGAACCAGTGGTGAGGCCATTTCTCCAACAACCCCAGGCCACATGTTGCTGATGTCACTGTGGGTGACCTGCGCAGTCTAGGGGTGCTGCCGTGGCCTGCAGCGTCTCCAATCGAGTACATCTGGGACGTCATTGGTCGACGACTACTCAGGACCCATCAGTGTGAATACAGTGCATTCAGCATGGCAGAATATTCCTCAGAAAACCAACAATAACCGCAGGGAAGTGTGTAGATTCCTGCGGCGGGCGCTCATACTGCAGACCAGATACATCCAGAGGTTCAGAATATTTTGTTTCCACTTTATCATTTTCATATCATTAGCATATTATTAGCATGTCTATCCACCCTGAGATTTCCATAATTCCAAGACTTTTCCTCCTTGGTGCTGTAATCTCAATATTGAGAATAGTACAAACCTACAGATAATTCTGTTCTGCTTGTTAAGATTCGTAGGGTTCAGAGCGTCCATTGTGTAAATCCCAAACGTTTCTCCTTGTTTTAGAGCGTTGAACCTCTTCATGTTGTCGGTAGAAGGTCGCTCAAGTGGCCTCATTTTAAATTCATCAACATTCAGCGACTTGGTTGTGATGAGGGTACACTGCTCCACTGCTAAATCACATTCGCCCCTCTCTCAAACCACACTTTGATCCATACACCTTCCCCCAAATGGTTCACACACCCAGGAACACAGATACTACCACCACCTACCAAAAATAAATGATTGATAGGGCTCCACACTACAGGTGAGATGCACCAGCAACCACTTATACTCTGTGGAGATTTTCGAGTTCTCTAGGACAACACAGCAAAAGTATTAGGCTTTAATATACATGTACAATGTTAAGTTACAACAAAACCAGAACACAGAGACATAAAAGTGTGCAAACCAGTACATAAAAAGGAATTCAATCAAGACTCACAAAATGCTACTGATTGGTGGTTTCTCTGGGTCCTGGGGCTATGAGTGTCTTAGCCTGAAGTTCTCAAAAAGAGCCACAACCCCCACCCTCCCATTCCTGCTTAGGTCACCGAGGGGCCAGAGACAACTACTGTAAATAGGCCATAATTCCAGCTTGTTTCATAACGCTTCATAGGATTATTCTAGCCCCAAATTATGACCGCCAGGTTCCCAAGCATAAATTCAGCAGTCTAAGCACCAAACATGAAAATGAAGGATTCATAATATTCAGTTCTGTGGTTTCCTAAGGCCAAAAATCTTGGCGTTTGATACAGGAGAAGCGGCTGAGTTCTCTTCTCGTAATGTGAATGAGTTACGGGAAACCTGCATTATGACCAAGATGCATACTTTTTCCTTTGGCTATTCTTCATGTGTTCACTTACCTTGTGGCCTGGAGCCAGCTAGTCTGCTTTTTCCCCCAATTTCCTCAACTTTTCTTGTTAGAACCTTTTTTATCAAGTTTATCCATATGATTTGCACGGACTGAATTTCTCCCTTTACGTGTTCATGAACATTTTATGCAGATTTACAGTAAATATGAAACTGATATATAATGCATAATATTTTAAAAAGAGCTGTAACGCTGCGGGTGTGGACCCACTGCGCCACTGATCGGGCTTATCCTGGAGGGACGTGATTAAGTGACTACCTGGTCTTCACTAGAGTCTCTAACGGTGAGGACAGGGTAGTTACAAGGTACCACTCCAGAGCAGTCCCTGAACTAGTGGCAGCTGCCGACCGTGTGAGGTACCAGCCTGACAAGAGCAATTTAAATAAAATTAAAAATGAGTCCCCAGAAGTCCTTTTTTTATTCCACCAGATAACATTACAATGGTATTTATTTTCAGGCTGCATGCACATAGCATCTAGGGAAGAGAGCTGGGTCTCTAGTGCCATCAATAGTCGGTAGCGTCCCTCACAGTCACATCCAACCCATAAAAGAGCATTGAAACATGGCTGAGGCTCTTCTCCACACGGAGACCCCCATCTGCAAAGGGCCCGTTCTCAGGCTGGTAACAGCATGGGCCAATGTCCTGGAGACCACACGTATATTCGGTTAGATAAATGACATCATGTGAAGAGCATTCAGAAATGCAAAAACAGAAGATTCTTCTCTGGTAGAGCAACTATGGAAAGACTTCTCTTTAGCAACTATATTATCACATCATTTGCCCTGGTTTTTGATTTGAGAGTTGTGGGGTCTCTAGCTTGGATATATAAGGTTGTAGTTGACTTGGAGTCTATGTGTTTTTCATTGTTTTGCTCTGCTGTAATGTTAAACCTGGATGGTCAGGAAGATGTTCCCTAAGATGGGAAATCGTTTTTGACAATGGGCCAATTCTCCACTCCAATCCCATGAATAACCCTGTGGGAGTCAGTGTAGGTAGCAATGAAGTTATCCTCTTCTTATTGTCATCATCTGACTGACATTGGGGGGTAAGCATTCTTCCCGACTTATGCTGTTGAACCAAGGGTGTTCGTAGATCCCTTTCCTCTGAACTTTTTTTGTATTTTGTGCTCGGTTGCTTAAGGTCTTTATCTTCTGTACATCTCCATTTTATTTTTAGCCATATAGAATATTAGCCTTCTACTTTTTTTTTATAGTGGCAGCTTGTAAAGTTCAAAAGACTTATCACAATAAACCTAAAGAAAGGCTTTGTGATGACTACCTCAGTCTTTTTCTAATAGTAGATATTCAATCCTGCCCACAGATGTTGTGCTAGTGAACTGTAGTCCCCAATTATTGCTGTTGAGGTGATAAGCAAATAAGAAATAAAATATCTTGTGAAATAAGAATGTCAAATATAGTATACAACGCCTATGGCGTACAGTGCTATCAGATCACCTATGATCTTGGTGGAAAAACTTTCTTAAATGCCCTCATATACAAATTAGTGAAGACTGGGGTGAATGTGGTCCCCATGGCGGTCCCTTTTATTTGCAAGTAAAAATCTGTCTTGAATCTTAAAACATTGTGCACCAGGATGAACTCGATGCCTACTGTCTGCATATAGGGCATATTACTGTCCTGAGCCAGTCTATTTGCTGGTGGAGGCACTCTGTTATCAGAAACATTTAGCAGGTTTGTGGAAGATACTTCTGGGGCAGCTTAGCTGAGTGCCAGTGCCTAGTGTAGATCACATTTCCCAGTTTGTCACCCTTGCAAGCTCTTTGTAGACAACAAAACTTTTGGGTAACACGCAAATGTTTCAGCTGAAGAACTGTGAGTGCAGCTCTTGAGGACACTGCAGTATGTAACACCTGACATTTGTAGGTGGTGACTAGGGCATCCCAATTGTAGTGATGTTCAGGGTCCATTGTGAGATGCTTCTCAATGTCAAACGTAAACAGCTGAGGCCATCATGTTGATTGTATTTACTGCTTTGGTTGCTCGAGAAAATAGGTGCAGCTATTGTCTTCATTGAATTTCTTTTGTCTCCCTTTACCAGGTTCTTGGCAAGAGAAGACTATAAAGGGCGGACCTACATTGCAGAAAAGCTTCAGTGACACCACGAGCAGTAGATGTGAAGTGCCGGTGAAGAGGCAGAGGCGTTATCCCCGGGTGAACCCCATCAGATGGGTAAAAAAAGACAAGAAAAGGAAAAGCCGCTCTTCTCACCGAATATCGAGGAAATCTGAGGACAAGAAGACCTTGCCTGATGATTATCAAGTGAACACCTCCCAGGAAAAGAGCAGCTCTGACCCCTCCACCGATATCTCGCAAGATAGCCTGAAAGATGGGCCGCTCCTTGATCAGTCTTCTGGGATCATACCGCAGGGGTCGGATCACGAGACAGCAGCTAAACCTTCTCATCATCCAAAGAAAGATTTAGGGTTAGAGGTATCAGAAAGCCTGACACAGGGCACAAGTTGCACAGCAGATGTGAAGAACCATGAAAAATGTACGGATACAGACCAGGAAGATGATGACATGGACTCAGAAGCGGTACAGGCTGACAGTAAGAACCCCAGCAAGATGGGAACCATAAAGACTGGGGAAGAAAGAAGGTCTCTAATCACAAAGAAGAAAGCATCTCACGACAAGAAAGGCAGGCATGTGAAGTTTAATGAAGTGGTGACCATGATTCTGATTGAGCAGAGTTCTGAAGAGCGCACCAAGGAAACTCCTCTCAGTAACACAAATGAGAAAGATAAGAGGACAAAAACGGAGGAATACGGTGCTAGACGTGACGTAGAAGAAGATAGAAAATCTCAGGGTCAAGAAGCAACAAAGCAACCTAGAAAGAAAGTGATTGTCTCAGGCTCCAAAGCTGAGGGAGATGAGGGGTCCTATGTAGACACAGCACAAGGCAGCAAGAAGAGAATTGTGGAAGGAATAGAAACACTCCGGTGTGCTGTAGAGCTGGAAGCAATGTCTCCAGCCAAGAAGACACATGAGGTGCATCGCGTACATAGGAATGAGGTCAGAAGCTTGAATGATACATGTTGTCCCAAAGTGAAGAGTGAAGACAGGAGGGTGGACACATGCTCGCGACCACTGCTACGAGTTACTCCCCCAAACAGTAATGAGCAGAGATTTGTGAAATCTTATTACTGCTCTCGTTGTGGTAAAATCACCCACTGGACCAGGCTCACCATCCAGCAGAAGGAAAACATAAAGAGGTCTATCACCCACATGTGCGGAATGTGTGGTCGACGCATGAGTAATCACTTGGCCAGTGCCTCAATATATCATCCAGTGTCCATCACCACCGCTCCTGGGTCTAGTCAAGACTTCCAACCAGGGGATATAAAATTACAAGCTTGTTCCTCTACTCAATCAAATACAGAAGGAGTCTTAGCTGAGAAGAAGCAAAAACAACACAAAGACGGGAGGAAGGAGAAGATAACGGTAAAGCCTCAAAGTCCTGTCACTGCCAGTGATCAGAAAACTGGAGTCAACAGCGATCACGGCAGGAAGTCTAAAGATGACAATAAATCCTCTGTATGCAGAAAATGTAGAGATCCTGAAGCCACCTTGGGTCATACACTGAAGACTTCCACAGAATCCTCACCCAACAAGAAGTCCACTAATGATACTTCAGCCTCGGGTCTGGATTCTACAAAGAGCAGAATCAGCGCAACGGTTAAGAAAGAGGTCTCCAAGTCTCCTGATAAGCAACTCCGACAGATTGAGTACTGTAGTGAGCACAAAGTCTGCACAAAGTGTGGAAATCCTTTTATAGCAAGGCACAGGAAGGCGCTTTCAACCTCCGATGGGCAGAAGAAACCAACCCAGAGCACCAGCATGCTCCACAAGATGAAGAGCCATCCTCAGGCTGTTTTGAAGACGCAGGCCATCTATTCAAACAATACTATGGACCCGGGGAATCTCAAATCTGGCCAAGACAGTGCTAAATGTGGCAGTAGCCAGACAGGACACGAGAACCCCAATGATCCTGGAGAATCTGGCCAAGACAGTGCTAAATGTGGCAGTAGCCAGGTGAGGCATGAAAACCCCAAGGATCCTGGCGAATCTGGCCAACATAGCTCTAAATGTAGCAATAGCCAGACGGAGTATGAGAACCGCAAGGATCCTGGCAAATCTGACCAAGATAGTGCTAAATGTGGCAATAGCCAGGTGAAACATGAGAACCCTAAAGAACCTGGTGAAGACCGTATGAAGAAATGTGTTCTACCTATGAGGAAGAAGAAGAAGAAGAAGTGCAAGCTACCACTGGATGGGGATGAGCCCTTCGAGTGCGATCAATGTGGGAAAGCCTTTACACGTCACTTTACTTTACTGCAGCACCGCTTGATACACACGGGAGAGCGCCCCCACACCTGCAAAGAATGTGGGAAGAGTTTCCGAGACGGTGGATACCTTAAAATTCACATGCGATTACACACTAAGGAGAAACCCTACTCTTGTTCAGAGTGTGGCAAGCGTTTCGGCCAGAACTCCGCACTGGTGGTTCATCTGAGGACACATACAGATGAGAGGCCATTTCAGTGTAATGAGTGTGGGAAGAGATTCAGTGATCGCTCCACCTTTCGGAACCACCAGATGATTCACACCGGGGAGAAACCATTCTCGTGTTCGTTTTGCGGAAAGAAATTTACCCAACAGGCACACGTGAAGCGCCATGAGAAGATGCACACTGGCGAGAGGCCATTCGGATGCACCATCTGTAAGAAGAGGTTTATTGACCGCACAAAGCTGAGGAGCCACGAGCTCATCCACAAACGAGACAAAGAGTGAGAGCCTCAAGATCTGCTTCCACCATCAGGGCTGGGGGACACCAGGAGGCCCCCGCTCTCTGCCTGCTTTATGGAAATATCTATTTTTCTACTTATTTATAAGATAATTGTGGATCGGTAGAATCTTCTGCTACAAGTGATCCCAGGACTTTATCTTATAGAACAACCCTCTTATTACCCCTGTAGTGACCATTACCTGGACTATAAGCACTTATATGCTACATTCTGTGCCCCCTTAACCTGTTTTTTGTCTACATAGGAAAATCCTGGCTGCCCAGAGTGGGTGGACAGTCTTATATTTATCAATCTATCTTTCCTCTGCTCCCTCCTGGGAGGTATCACTGCCGTAAGATGTTCATACATGTATGTACTGGGTTAGATATTTCCCCTCCTTGTGGGGGGCTTTCAATATTACATAACCATGTGGCCAAATATAATCAGTGGATAACCAGCCAAGCTCAAAATTCATGGTGAAATCAGTTTCTGTATCCATTGTATACATATTATTATACTGTAAACCCTCCACCGTCTCATCTGTAATGGGGAACACTGGAGTTGGAAGCCTGATAGGACGGACCACTCCACGATGAATATTATAATGAGAAGTTCCTGGTACGATGGGAGTTGTAGTTACAGCACGAGCTGGAAGGAGGGGGTACTGACCTCTACAGTACCAGCAGAGATCTCTGTTCTTTTCAAGGATTATTTTAGACCACGTGATGACTATCGACCCAGGACTGTGTATAAGAATGAGTGCGAGGCTCTGCTTTGTAATGTGAAAATTCTGTGAGAAGACGTCTGTGCCGTTGTCACCAATAAACCTTGGATCCACATCGTCTTACTGTGTGTTATTGTGTCATTCACTGGGTCTTGATTTCTTAAGATTTCCCATCACATAAAAGGCCCGAAGAGGAGGGTAAAAGCTGCTCATAGGATAGGGAGAAGCAAAGGTATTAAATAATAATGGTCGACTGGTGATGCTTGTGGAAATCCAGGAGAGAGCCAAGAGTTGTGAGAGTGTGTGCCAGTAGGGTGTAGTTGACTATGTTGAAGGAAGAGGACAGGTCTAGGAGGAGGTGCACAGAGTAATGGAGAAGACAGATGACCGGTCTAGGAACAGGAGCTCAGAGTAATAGAGAAGATAGAGGACAGGTCCAGGAAGAGCACAGAGTAAAAGAGAAGATAGATGACAGGTCTAGGAGCAGGAGCTCAGAGTTATGTAGAAGACCAAGGATGGGTCTAAGAGGATGAGCACAGAGTAATGGAGAAGGCAGAGGAAAGGTCTAAGAAAGACAAGAAAAGGAAAAGCCGCTCTTCTCACCGAATTTCAAGGATATGTGAGGCCAAACGACCTTTCCTGATGGTTGTCAAGTGAACACCTCCCCAGAAAAGAGCAGCTCTGAACCCTCCACGGTATCTCACAAGATAGCTTGCAGGATGAGCCACTCCCTGATCAGCCTTCTGGGACCGTAACGCAGGGGTGGGATCACGAGACAGCAGCAAAACCACCTCCTCATCCGATGAAAGCTGCTGGGTTAGGGTTAGAGGTATCAGAAAGCCTGACACAGGGCACAAGTTGCACAGCAGATGTGAAGAACCATGAAAAACGTACGGATACAGACCAGGAAGACAATGACGTGGACTCAGAACCGATACAGGACGGCAGTGAGAGCCCCAGCAAGGTGGGAACCATGAAGACTGGGGAGGAAAGAAAGTCTCTAATCACAAAGAAGAAAGCATCTCACGACAAGAAAGGCAGGCATGTGAAGTTTAATGAAGTGGTGACCATGATTCTCAATGAGCAGAGTTCTGAAGAGCGCACCGAGGAAACAAATGAGAAAGATAAGAGGACAAAAACGGAGGAATACGGTGCTAGACTTGAAATAGAAGAAAGATAAAAAATTTCTCAGGGTCAAGAAGCAACAAAGCAACCTAGAAAGAGAGTAACTGTCTCAGGCTCCAAAGCTGAGGGGGATGAAGGGTATTATTTAGACACAGCACAAGGCAGCAAGAAGAGAATTGTGGAAGGAATAGGAACACCCCGGTGTGCTGTAGAGTTGGAAGCAATGTCTCCAGCCAAGAAGACACGAGGTACATCGTGTACATAGGAATGAGGTCAGAAACTTAAGTGATACATGTTGTCCCAATAGGAAGAGTGAAGACAGGAGGGTGGACACATGCTCGCGACCACTGCTACGAGTTACTCCCCCAAACAGTCATGAGCAGAGGTTCGTGAAATCTTATTACTGTTTCCCGTTGTGGTGAAATCACCCTGGCCCAAGCTTACCGCCCAGCGAAGGACAACATAAAGGGTCTATCCCCCACATGTGCGGAATGTTGGTGGCGGATGAGTAATCACTGGGCCCAGCTGCCCAATGGACCATGCAGTGTCCATCACCACCGCTCCTGTGTCTGGCCAAGGCTTCCCACCAGGGGATACAAAAATCTAAGCTTGGTCCTCAACCAAATACAGAAGGAGTCTTAGCTGAGAAGAAGCAAAGACGGGAGGAATGAGAAGACAACGGTAAGGCCTCAAAGTCCTATCACTGCCAGTGATCAGAAAACTGGAGCCAACAGTGATCACGGCAGGAAGTCTAAAGATGACATTAAATCCTCTGTATGCAGAAAATGTAGAGATCCTGAAGCCACAGTGGGTCGTACACTGAAGACTTCCACAGGAACCTCACCCAACAAGAAATCCACTAATGATACTTCAGCCTCGGGTCTGGATTCTACAAAGAGCAGAATCAGCACAAAGGTTAAGAAAGAGGCCTCCAAGTCTCCTGATAAGCAACTCCGAAAGCTTGAGTACTGTAGTGAGCACAAAGTCTGCACAAAGTGTGGAAAACATTATATAGCAAGGCACAGGAAGGCGCTATCAACCTCCGATGGATAGAAGAAACCATCCCAGAGCACCAGTATGCTACAGAAGATGAAGAGCCATCCTCAGGCTGTTTTGTAGATGCAGTCCATCTATTCAAACACTACTATGGACCCTGAGAAACTCAAATCTGGCCAAGACAGTGCTAAATGTGGCAGTAGCCAGAAGGTGCATGAGAACCTCATGGATCCTGGAGAATCTGGCCAAGACAGTGCAAAATGTGGCAGTAGCCAGACGGGGCACGAGAACCCCAATGATCCTGGAGAACCTGGCCAAGACAGTGCTAAATGTGGCAGTAGCCAGACGGGGCACAAGAACCCCAATGATCCTGGAGAACTTGGCCAAAACAGTGCTAAATATGGCAATAGCCAGACCGGGCATGAGAACCCCAAGGATCCTGGCAAATCTGGCCAACATAGTGCTAAATGTGGCAATAGCCAGATGGAGCATGAGAACCCTAAGGATCCTGGTGAAGACAGTAGGAAGAATTGTGTTCTATCTGTGAAGAAGAAGAAGTGCAAGCTACCGCTGGATGGGGATGAGCCCTTCATGTGCGATCAGTGTGAGAAAGCCTTTACATGTCACTTTACTTTGCTGCAGCACCGCTTGATACACACAGGAGAGCGCCCCCACACCTGCAAAGAATGTGGGAAGAGTTTCCGAAAAGGTGGATACCTTAAAATTCACATGAGATTACCCTAGAAACCCTACTCTTGTTCAGAGTGTGGCAAGTGTTTCGGCCAGAACTCCGCGCTGGTAGTTCATCTGAGGACACATACAGATGAGAGGCCGTTTGAGTGTAATGAGTGTGGGAGGAGATTCAGTGATCGCTCCACCTTTCGGAACCACCAGATGATTCACACCAGTGAGAAACCATTGTCGTGTTCGTTTTGCGGAAAGAAATTTACCCAACAGGCACGCGTGAAGCGCCATGAGAAGATGCACACTGGCGAGAGGCCATTCGGATGCACCATGTGTAAGAAGAGGTTTATTGACCGCACAAAGCTGAGGAGCCACGAGCTCATCCACAAACGAGACAAAGAGTGAGAGCCTTAAGACCTGCTTCCACCATCAGGGCTGGGGGACACCAGGAGGCCCCCGCTCTCTGCCTGTTTTATGGAAATATCTATTTTTCTACTTATTTATAAGATAATTGTGGATTCGGTAGAATCTTCTGCTACAAGTGATCCCAGGACTTTATGTTATAGAACAACTTTGGTTCCTCTTATTACCCCTCTAGTGACCATTACCTGGACTATAAGCACTTATATGCCACATTCTGTTCCCCCTTAACCTATTTTTTGTCTACATAGGAAAATCCTGGCTGCCCAGAGTGGGTGGAAAGGCTTATATTTATCAATCTATCTTTCCTCTGCTCCCTCCTGGGAGGTATCACTGCCGTAAGATGTTCATACATGTATGTACTGGGTTAGATATTTCCCCTCCTTGTGGGGGGCTTTCAATATTACATAACCATGTGGCCAAATATGATCAGTGGATAACCAGCCAAGCTCAAAATTCACGGTGAAATCAGTTTCTGTATCCATTGTATACATATTATTATACTGTAAACACTCCATCGCCTCGTCTGTAATGGGGAACACTGGAGTGGGAAGCCTGATAGGACGGACCGCTCCACGATGAATATTATACTGAGAAGTTCCTGGTACTATGGGAGTTGTAGTTACAGCACGAGCTGGAAGGAGGGGGTACTGACCTCTACATTACCAGCATGTTATCTTCAAGGATCACTTTTGACCACGTGATGACTATCAACCCAAAACTGTGTATAGGAATGAGTGCGAGGCTCTGTTTTGTAATGTGAAAATTCTGTGAGAAGACGTCTCTGCCGTTGTCACCAATAAACCTTGAATCCACATCGTCTCACTGTGTGTTATTGTGTCACTCACTGGGTTATGATGTCTTGAGACTTCCCATCAGATAAAAGACCAGAAGAGGAGGGTAAAAGCTGCTCATAGGATAGGGGCAGCAAGGGTATTAAAGAATCATGGTCAACAGGTGATGTTTTAAAAACCCGGGAAAATGTGAGGTGTGTGTGTAGGGTGTAGTTGACGATATTGAAGGCAGAGGACAGGTGTAGGACGAGGAGCACAGAGTAATGGAGAAGGCAGAGGACAGGTCTAAGGAGGAGCACAGAGTAATGGAGAAGGCAGAGTACAGGTCTAAGGAGGAGACCAGACCTTTATCCCCTGATGAAGCCAGTTAGCTGGTGAAACATGTTGGGGAGGTCAGGCATGACATTTTAATTTGTGATTTCTTACCTCTTTCTACTGTGTTATCCACTGCAGGGGGTTTCACAAGGAAACCTTATATGTTTCATGCCCATTAGATTAGGGATGACTGCCCAAGTCAGATGTTTAGGATTCCTTTTTGGAGTTAGCAAATCACTGTATATATAGGGTTTCCTTGCTAATAGGTGGTGTTCCACCAGACTTGATAATAGAAAATGAGTTATTCCTTCACAATTAGAAAGGCCCAAATGAGAGGTTAGAAATCGGGTTTTTTTAAATAGTGTGTATCAAGGTTAGGTTTTATATTAATAAAAAGTTACGTTTAGTGCTTTATAGATTGAGAACTGTTTGAGTTTAATTTTTGCTGTGGCAAAATAGTAAATATAGGTCTAAGGAGGAGCACAGAGAATAAGGAAGAAAAGGGCAAGAGGACAGGTTAAGGAGGAAGGAGCCAGAGTAATGGAGAAGACCGAGGACAGGTCTAGGAGGAGGAGCAAAGAGTAATGAAGAAGACAGAGGAAACGTCTAGGAGGAGGAGCACAGAGCAATGGAGAAGGCAGAGGACAGGTCTAGGAGGAGGCGCAGAGTAATGGAGAAGGCAGAGGAAAAGTCTAAGAAAGACAAGAAAAGGAAAAGCCGCTCTTCTCACCGAATATCGAGGAGATGTGAGGACAACACGACCTTGTCTGATGATTGTCAAGTGAACACCTCCCCAGAAAAGAGCAGCTCTGACCCCTCCACCGGGATTTCACAAGAGAGCCTGCAGGATGATGCGCTTCCTGATCAGCCTTCTGGGACCATATCGCAGGGGTCGGATCATGAGACAGCAGCTAAACCTTCTCATCATCCAATGAAAGCCGAAGGGTTAGAGGTAACAGAAAGCCTGACACAGGGCACAAGTTGCACAGCAGATGTGAAGAACCATGAGAAACGTAAGGATACAGACCAGGAAGATGATGACGTGGACTCAGAACTGATACAGACCGGCAGTGAGAGCCCCAGTAAGGTGGGAACCATGAAGACTGGGGAGGAAAGGTCTCTAATCACAAAGAAGAAAGCATCTCACGAAAAGAAAGGCAGGCATGTGAAGTTTAAAGTTTTAAGTGGTGACCATGATTCTCAATGAGCAGAGTTCTAAAGAGTGCACCAAGGAAACAAATGAGAAAGATAAGAGGACAAAAAGAGAGGAATACGGTGCAAGACCTGAAGTAGAAAAAATAGAAAATCTCAGGGTAAAGAGCAACAAAGCAACCTGAAAAAAGGATTGTCTCAGGCTCCAAAGCTGAGGGGGGATAAAGGGTCTTCCCTAGAAAAGCAAAAGGGCAGCAAAAGAAATTGGGGAAAAATAAACACCCCGAGGGCTGTAGAGCGAAAGCAATGTTTTCCACCCAAAAACAATAGGTCATCGCTTGCATAGGAATTGTCAGAAGTTGATGATAAAATTTTGTCCCAACAGGAAATTTGAACAGATCGACAAAGCTTGCGCCCACTGCACATGTTTTCCCCCAAACAGTCATGACAGGGGTTTGAAAAAATCTTTTTACGCCCCTTTTGGGGAAAAAATCCCCCACTGGACCGGGCTCCCCAAACCACAAAGGGAAAAAAAAGAGGTCTATGACCCACATGTGGGGAATGTGTGGCAACGCAGACTCTCACCGGCCGGGCCCTCAAAAAAATCAAGGCCCCATCACCACCCACTCCCTGTGTCTGGCAAGGCTTCCAACCAGGGGAAAAAAAAATCCAAGCTTGTTCCTCTCCCAAACCAAATACGAAGGGAGTTTTTAGCTGAGAAGAAGCAAAGACAATACAAAAGGGAGAAGGAGAAGACAAGGGTTAAAGCCCAAAGTCCTCCATTTACCAGTAAACAAAAACTGGACCCACAGCACACGGCAGGAATCTCACGTGCAATAAACCCGTATAGAAAATGTGAGACCCTGAAGCCAAGGGGTTTTCAACACTGAAGACTTCCACGGGACCCCCCCAAAAAAAGTCCACTAATATATTCAGCCTCGGCTGGATTCACAAAGAGCAGAATCACGCAACGGTTAAGAAAGGGCCCCAAAGCTATGAAACAGCCCCGAAACCCAAAGTACTGTAGTGAGTACAAAGAAGGAAAAAGATAGATCAGAAGGGGGACCCCAGGTAATGGGGAAACAGTGAACGGACGGAAGTGGACCCGCGGACCACCGCAGGCAGGGTTTTGGAACCCCCACCCGGGAAAGGGAACTAAGTAGGTCCGGGAAAATTCCCCAAGCCCCCGCAAAGGGGGATATTTGCTCGGGGGGAGTTCCAGGTCTTTCCCACGGCGGGACTTCCTGCTGGGGCCCAAGGGTAGAGAAACAGATTCGACAGGCAAGCAGTGGTGGGGCGCAAAGGTCAGGACAGCCCGGATCGAAACGGGGACGGCAGAGGGTCGGGGGGGGGGAAAAGAACTTTGGGAAAAAACGAGACAAGGGTATGGTACCGAAAGACAAGATAGAATAACGCTTCCTCCAGAGGTAAACACACTAAAACCGGCGGGGGCCGCAGGAAGGGCCAGACCTAAATAGGAAACATTTCCCCAAATTTCCAAATTTACGCGCATCCCCCTTTAAAATTTCAACACCCGGGGGCCGCGCGCCCCTAGGGGGGGAGCACGCGCCGGGAGACGGGACTGACGAGCGGGAGCGCGGCCGGTAAGGGGCCCGGCGGGGCGGGAGAAGAGGACCCCAACCCCGACGGCGGGAGGGGGGCTCCGCGGGGCCGCAGCAGGACGCGCCTGCACCCGGAAAAGGGTCGCAGGGCGTCCGGACAGAACCCCCCCCCCCCTTGCCCCCCCCCTTGGGGCCCCCCCCTCCTCGGGGATGAAGAAATTTGGATAATTTTACGGTTCAGGAATTCCCCCCCGGGCTCCCAAGACCTCTCCAGACCAAACCCTCCAGTCTACCAAAAAAGTACCGTTCCCCTCTAGTTCTCCTCATACCAGGATCTCCTTGATTCAAAGACTTTGGGAACTCGCAAGGGGGGAGGGGGGTAAAACTTCGGAGAAAACTTTAAGAACCAGGGGTTTTAGTAGAGGACGTGGAAAAGTTGGGAATTTCTCAATGGTGGAGGAACCCGGGAGTTTGTAAGAAACCGATTAATGCGGTGATAACCTCGAAGGGTCCCAGGAAACGGGGTCCCAATTTGTAGGGGGCATTTTAAGACGGAAAATTTTGGGCCCGACAGCCACCCCTTTGCACCTGGGGAAAAGACAGGAGGGGGACTTCTTCCCTTGTCGGCTTGGGTCTTAGGCTCGGAAGCGAGGACAGAGATTGGGGGGGCGGGCCCAAATTGGCTTTATGCCCTAACCAGTGCGTCCGCCGCAGGAACCTCGGGGGATGCCAAGGGGAGGGGGCGGGTAGCAGACCTATACAATGAAAAGGGGGGGCCCCCTGCAATTCTGAGTCTCGGGTTTTTTGTACAGAACTCCCCCCCAGGCAACAAGTTGGACCAATCCCCCCCCCCCCCTTGGGCGTCTGAAACGAAGGGGCGTGTAAACCCCCAAGACCGGGTTTTACTCTCCCCCACCGGCCTTTCGTCGGGGGGGTTGGTAACGACAAAAAGTCGGTTTCACCGGGGTTTGGGAAAACAGGGGGGACCCAGAACGGGAAAAACAAACGGACCCCGACCGAGACGATTTGCTGCGGGACCCCATAACAAACACATGCGGAAAAATGGGCTCCAGACGGGGGCCGAGGGCAGGGCCCGCAAGGGACGAATGCCCATCGGAGAACCGATCAGTAGTCACCCAAATGACGGTTTGTTGCCAGCGAAGGAGGGAGAGGTTAAAAAGTCCATCGCAATTTGGTCCAAGGTTGCGTGGAAAGGGGATTGGTGTAGTGGGCCCTCCCGGCTTGTGACGAGGGTCTTGTTGGGGGGCACAGGAGTACAGCCTGAACAAACCTTGACATCCTTGACACTCTGGCCCCCAAATAAAACCGGGATAAAAAAGGGAATTTCTTCCGAGCCCGGGGGATGACCGGCCACAAAAGAAAAGGGCCCCTTTTTCAGGAGCGTCTGGGGAGAGCAGGGCGAACGTAGGCCCCCGGAGGAACCTTCCGAGGTCAACTGGAGCACCGAAAGGGGGTTTCGGGGGGAATTTAAAATTGCTCTTATGGATCCCCTCCCCCACCACGTCAAACCCGGGGGAAAAAGGGCTTCCGCCTGATTTTTTTTTCCCCGCGGGGGGGAATGAATTGGATCGACCGGGAGAAAAGACGACCTTCTAGCCTGGGGGTTAAGCGCTGAGCCGTCTAGAGGTTTTGAAGGTTTTTTTGGGCCGAAAGATGCAATGGGAGGGAGCCCCCTCCAATAGGGGACGCCATTTTTCCAAAACCATCTTGATGGCCAAAAACTCACGGTGCCTACTTAGTTCCTTCGCCGGGGAGAACTTTTGGAGAAGAAAACCACACTTTCGGTCTCCCCGGGGGCCCTTTTGGTAAGAGGCCCCGACCCCCCAACGAGGCCCCCCACTTCCAAGGTGAAAAGGGGTTTGCGGGGGGGCCGGCCGCGAAGGCAGATGCCGTGGGAAAAGGGAGACTGGGCTTTGCGAATGCCTCCCAGCTTTGGAGGGCCACGCGTGGGTTAGGTTTTTCTTAGGGGAGCCACATCGGGCCACAACTAAAAGTGGGAATAAATTGGGGATAAAAGTTACAGAACCCCAAGAAAACCCGTTGGGGACGCAGACCGTGGGGGTGGGCCCTGCAACACAGCCGACACTTTTCTGGGCCATTTGAGGCCTCTTAAAAAATGTACCCCAAAACAAGGTGGTTTTTGGGGGAAGAGGGACTTTTTCCAGCTTGGCAACAAGTGATTATCTCGGGGCCGTCAAAAAACCGACGGACAGACAATGGGGGGTTTCCGGGTCAAGCGGTACACCAAAAATATCGCCCGAAGACCCACTACACAGGTTAGAGAAGATCCCTAAAAGTATCACAGCCCTGGGGAAAACGGCAGGGCATTTCACATCCAATGGATTACATACTGGGGCCATCCCTGGTGTTGAAGGCCTCTTCCATTCACGCCCTTGCGGATTGGGCCCCAAATGTAGGGCCCCTCTTAGATCCCCTTTTGGGGAAAAACCTTTCCCCTGCAACGGTCAAATAAACCCGGCAACGGGAGAGGGACCGATTCTTCACCGTGATCTTATTTAAACCCCCCAAAACAATGCAGGGTCCAAGGTTTCCAACCTTTTTTCCACGAAGAAGAATCCTCCCCCCGGGGGAGAAGAGGCTTCAAAAAACCCCCTGGAGATTTCCACGAATGACTTGGACATGGCTTGGCCCGGGAACGGAAAGGGGGAGACCGCCCCGAGGAGGGTAGGGGAATAGGTCAATGGACAATATAAGCGAAAATGGGCAGGGGTTTTGCTTGCTTTTCGGAGAAGACATCAGCATACTCCGGTAAGGGGGCGGGAAGACCCCCAAGGCTTGTGGCCTAAAAAAGCGGGGCACCTGGCGAGGTTCCCAAACACGAGACCGACACTTGGGCCCCCCGCAAGACCTCGCCCCCCTGCCATCAAGCCCGGGGGATGGGGTTTGCAGCCAGGGGTCCAAAGGCGGGCGAAAAAAACCGGGGGAACCTAAACGATGTCTCTCTTTTTGAAGGCCCACTTGGAGGGACAACGGCTCAGTACGGAAACGGACTGGGTCACGGAGGATCCTCCACTACGGGGGAAATGGACAGAGGATTCTCCAGGGGGGAACCCCGGGAGGCAGGGTTAACACCAGGCACGTCCAGGAAGTTTCCAGCAAACCGGAGTCCCCGAAGCTGAAACTTGAAAGGGGGCCCCTTTCAGTGCCATCAGGACCGAAATTTCGGGGGAGAGAGACTGCACACGCTTAGGGAGCTTCCCCCCCACCCAGGGTCCCCCTTTTCCCCGGGCCCGTGGACGAAGCAGAAAAACGGGGGAGGGGATCAAAAAAGCCGCAGTAGAACATAGATTCCCTTACGCCGTCGGTTAAGTCGCGGAGACGTGGGGTCCATCCACTTGGGAAAACCCTTCCACGGCTGGGGAAGGGGGGGGGTAGAACACCGGGCAAGAGAATGGACGGCGTGTACGGGCTGGGTTTTTGCTCTGGGGAGAGCCCTCACGCCTTTCTGCAAACAAACAATCCGGTAGCCAGGTGGATTTTCTCGCTTAAAAAAAAAACGGAAGTCCCGGGCGGCGAGCGCATCCTTATTGGGCTGGAGAGGCCTTCTTGACGTGGGGCTAATGCCATCGTCCGGGGGCTCCCTTTTTAGTGTCGGAAATTGGCCGGGGTAGTCTCCAAAAGGAGGGTTCCCTTCTGCAGGTTTCAACAGGGCGGTTTCGTCAGATACGCACAGCAGTTTCCCCCAAGACATCCGGAACTCTAGTAAAATTCGCTAGATCGGGCCGTGATAGGGCACCTCGGGCCCCAAGGATTGCCCAGGCCAGGGGTTTTCCCAGAGGAGACTGACCACGAAAGGGCCCCTTTGGGTCTTTCGACGGAAACCCTGCCATGAGTTTACATGCAGGGAGCACGGGAGAAGCCCCGCGACCTTTGGAATCCCCATCCCCAAAATTTTGGGATGGATAGCCGGGGCTTGGGACCCGACGGAGCAACGCCAGGGAGGGAAACCCCTGCAGCCGAGCTGCGCTGAGTGGGGGATAACTGCTGCCCTCAGGGGGGAGAGTTCCGGGCGTTGCGCTTGCTCGCGATCTGTTTGGGCGCTTTGGGCCCCAAATGTGAACGGGGACACTTGGGTCGATACCTTGGCGGATCCATGGGGGATCCTACTTACGGACGTTTGTGGGTCCGCTGGACCACCCCAGGCGATGTTTTGGAAGCCCAGCGAGGGAACGGAATCTAAGAGGGTCCCGGAATTCACCAAGCCCCCCCCGCAAAGCGGGGGGATTGCTGGGGGGGGGTCTACCAAGGGTTCCACGGCGGGACTTGCCGGGGGGCGGGGCCCAAAGGGAAACTAGAAAAATTCCCACAGGGGAAGGGTCGTGGTCGGGGGCGGAAGGTCAGGACGGCGGGCCCGGATCTAAACTTGGGCGGGGAGACGGTCAGCAGGCAGGCAAGATACGGCAAAAAAACAAGGGTACGGTACACGAAAACAAGACAGACTAAAGCTTTTTCCAGATAACCCCCCAAAAGGATCCGGCGAGGGCCGGCAGGAAGGGGGCCAGACCTAAAAGGGGCAGTGCCCGCAATAGCCCAAATTTCCGGCGCACGCCCCCTTTTAAAATTTTAAACAGCCGGGGCGCGGGGCCCAGGGGCGGACCCGCGCCGGGGGGCTGGGATAATGAGCAGGGGGCGGCCCCGGGGAAGTTTGGGCCGGCGGGGACGGGGAAAAGGGGGACCCCGAACCCGCGTGCGGGACGGGGCCCCCGCTGAGAGCCCACACACGCGCCGCCCCGAGCAAGGTCGCAGGGGCCCGTGACAGACGGAAAAAGAAGGGGCACAGAGAAAAAAGACAAGCAGGGAGGAAAAGGAAAGAGTGGGGGGCAAGAGACAAATGGAGAAGGAAAAAGGACGGTCTAGAAGGGGGAGCACAAGTAATGGAGAGGAGAAAAGGTTAGGGGGGGGGCACAGATAATGGAGAAGAAGGAAGGTCTAGGAGGGCATAGAGTAAGGAGAAGGAAGAGGACAGGTCTAGAAGGAGGACCAGAGTAAAGGAGGGCACAGATAATGGGAAGGGGCAGGTTAGAGAAGGGGCACAAGTAAAGGAGAAGGCGAGAAAGTCTAGGAGAAGGAGCACAGAGTAATGGAGAAGGCAGAGGATAGGTCTAGGGGGAGGAGCATAGAGTAATGGAGAAGGTAGAGGACAGGTCTAGGAGGAGGCGCACAGTAATGAGAAGGGAGAGGACAGGTCTTTGGGGGGAGC
>JAODAL010046546.1:0-30820 GCA_025379985.1 Phyllomedusa bahiana | reverse complement strand
TAGAGAATATGGCAAAATTCCCCACACCCCAGCTGACAGGCCTCCAGAGGTGGTGCTGGGGCGAGGTGCGTGCTATACGGATATGGAAGCTACTGCAAAAGAGCACGTTTGTGTCAGTCTCCTAGAAAGTAGCGCGCGGCTGGGAGCCTTCTATTTACTGTAACCCGATCCAGGAGAGACGACGAAGCTGAACGCCACCCAAAATTCAGTTATCACAGCAGTGATCTCCAATGTGGTGCTTCCCATCATTTCCCTTTCCAAAAAGCTAAGATATGAGTTATTTGCCGGGATCCTCATATTTTAGCCAATTGTGACACAGAGGGAATGCTGTAGTCACCATTTTTCCTGTCTGTGACTAATAGGCTATGTTCACACGACGTAATTGCGGCGCGCACACAGTATGGCTGCAATTACGCCGGATGCTTTGTACGTGCGTACTCCCGCGGCCCACCGGCCCCATTGACATGCATTACTCGCGGCGCGTATTCGCCGCAATCATTGTTATATCACCCTCCCCCTTACGTACAATACGATCGTATTGTACGAGCGGGGAGAGGAGGCGTAATCCATATTTCTCTATGAGGGCTATGGATTACAGTAATTTCGGCGCGCATCTCGCTCGTATTAAGAGTGCAAATACGTTGCAAAATGCGTGCCGAAATTAGCCCATGTGAACATACACATACAGCGGCACCGCAAGCTTGTAAATTAGCGGTGACAAACTCTTGTCCACCGAGGGCCACATCAGTAATATAGTTGCCCTCAAGAGGACCTTGGGTGGTGGCTATAGGGGCTAGGTAGGGCTGTCGGAGCCATGCCGCCGCCTGCAAGCAAATGAACAGACTAGTATGCAGGTCTGCGCCAGAGCTTCGAATCCAAGATCGCTCCCTTTGCGGACGTCAACGCTTCTGCCAAGTTCTGGCAACATCCTCTGGGGTAGGTGTAGAGCCGGTCCTTCTACGTCCGGATCATGACCATCCCTGCTCACTGTGTTTAAAGAGGACCTATCACCGCCAGGGAAACTTCAAGAAGTAACAGGAGACTATAATACAAACACTTCCTCAAATATGCTTCATTAGGAAAATCAAAGCAACTCACCTGTAACTCAGTTTTGAAATAAAGTGCTGGCCCTTTAAGACAGGACTGGAGTCAGCACCTGACAGCTTGATGGATCACTGAAACATGAAACTAACTGCTTCTGAGCTGGGAGAGTCCACTGTGAAAGGGGGAGCCAGGGAGTCCATCACGAGCACCCTGCTATTTCTGTGCTGAATATTAGAACACCAGCAGCAGTGTAATATTGATGCCTGTTTGCTATGGAGGAGGCTGGAAGCAACAGGTAAACCCTGCCACACTAGGCCCTCAGTGTGCTGTGCATGCTGCAGTGTATGCAGGAAGAGACGCAGATTACACTACACAGGCACCTATATCCTCACCACCCCCTGCACAGTTGGTATCTCCCAACAGAAGGAATCCTACTAGATAATGATCTCTGCCTAAGAAAGTGAAACTAAAACCTGTGTCCCTGTAATATGGAGGTAAACCCTCTTATTTGCTAATGATCTGTATTAGAGAAAAGTCTAATTTTATCTAGTATTATTTTTGGTGTGTTTGTGTGGAGGCGATAGGTACTCTTTAAGCCCTCACGGCCACATAAAATTGCATGGCGGGTCAGTTTTGGACTATAGGCCTTGTGTTTGATACATGTTGAAGAGGATTAGACAGCTCCCAAGTGCGTGCAGGTGCCCAGGTGAGCAAGCGCCAGCGTGCTAGTGCCCAGGTGAGCAAGCACCAGCATCCAATTTGTAAATGTGAACGGTAAGAGCCAGTTATTAGTCAAATTGGATTTTATTGTTACTCTAACTCCTCTTGGTAGGGTCCTATATGGAAACTACCAGAATTTACTAAAACAGGCCTAGCCAGAAGAGCTGACAGTTCTTTTTGGGTTAGCTCATAAAATACCTTCATGACAAATGAATTTAATAGGTTGATAAGGGGGTCCTTTATCAATCCTGAGGGGGACCTGGGATAACATTCCTCGTGGAGCGGTGACCACCCCTATAAGACGCCCACATTTAGTGCTCTTACCTGCTTTGCACATCATGGAGGCCAAGAGCTTGGAGACGATGGATCCTCTTTTCCTCATCTTGCACAGCTTGCTGTAAGGGAAGTAAGGGATGACGCCGCTAATGGTCTTAGCGCACGAGGTCCGGCACGCGTACACCATGATTAACAGCTCCATGATCGTCGTGTTCACATCCCTGTAGACATGGCAGAGAGCCAACAGTGAATGCCACAGTTCTGGGAGGTTACATAATATCTGAGCCACATGAAAGCACACGGCAGCTGCGAGTCACCGGGAGTCAGTGTGGTCACAGCTGTAGGGCCACATGCAGACGTGTCCTGATGGGACAGAGTCCAGAAAGGATACGGCCACTGTGGGAAAGCAGCTCAGAAATGCCAATGTATGTATTGTGTCTACCAGTGAGATGACCTTCCTCCAGGGTCCCCCCACTGCATCCTGTCACCACCGCACACTCATGTGTAGTCCATGCACAGATGATGGTGCACAATCCAAGTTCATGGACAAAGTGTTACGGTGACACAATGATAAGACACCGAGGGGACCGCAAGTACCAGCAAAAAGGGAAGAGAGTAGAATCAAAAGGGGCCGTGCAGAAGAAAGAAGATTCATCAGAAAGGGAGCAAGGAGAAAACAAAACCACTAGTGATACTTGGCCCCAGGTGCCTCGGCACTGCCACCCCACAGCTCCCAGTGCCCCCCAGGAAAGGCTCGCGCTACATTGTAGGTGACTGCAGTGTGAGCTGCTCCTCAGAATCAGGGTGAGAACACGGCCGTGAAGAGGAGCAGTTCCCGGGCTCCAGAGCAGCAGTGACGTGAGACCCACAGGCAGGTATCACCATTTTTATTTTTTAACCATCATGGCTCCTTTTCTGATTAATTTGTTTTTGCTGGATAAATTTTTTAAGTGTGTTGGGAATAAAAAAAAAAAAAAAAAGGGAGGAGAGGGGAAAAAGGAGGGGAAAAAAAGGAGGGAAAGAAAGGAGAAAAAAAAGGAAGAGGAGAGGAAAAAAGAAAAAAGAAGAGGGGAGAAAAAAAAAGGGAAGTGGAGAGGAAAAAAAAAAAAAAAAAAAAAAAAAAAAGGAGGAGAGGAAAAAATAGAGTACGAAAAAAGGGAAAAAAAGAAAAAGAGAAAGACAGACCTAAATAGTTTCAACAGTGATATCAGCCTCCTGCATCAGCCGTTGATCCCTTTACAAGGCTGGTCTGGTTTTCAGTCACCTGTCAGGACCCTCGCACATAGGGCATGGGGGCAGCGGGCAGGGAGGCGAGTGTGGCCTGTATTTTAGCCTTGCACATAACTATAGCAGGCAGGCTCTGTGCAGTAGAGATGAATTACCGCACATCTTTACATCCTGAGCTCATCTCTGATATTTTTCACAATCCTTTCAGCCCAGGTTCTTGTGAAAATATTAACTCTTAACGCCTCTGATGAGAACGCCAACGAAGGGAGGCCGCGCCACGCCGCCATCACTTACTTGGAGACCGTCTGTATGATAAACACGTCCTTTCCTCGCACCGACTCTTGAATCTGCACCCGGGTCTCTGAGGGGTTGGAAAAGGGGCAAAGAGAAAGAATGGATTAGTAAGATCAGACGATGGTCACCAGCATTTCTGACAATCACAATGAGGTCAAATCTTATAAGACGTCGGGCTGCGTACGGTAAGTAGTTGTGCGCTGCGCCCCTGCTTATGTGTCTGGCCCTGCTCGGCTCCGATAGTCCATCACCCAGTCAAAGCACAGGTGATGGCGAAAAGCCCTCTGCCCCTTCGCTTCAGTAACCTATCAGCACCCGGACTGCACCACTACATTTTTCGCACAATTTACCGCCTTTCTTCGGCGGTGATCAGTCATGGCTCCTATGCAGGGGACTTCATTCTGTATCATTTAAAAAAAAAAAAAAATACTGCTCTACAGATGAATGTGGCTCAACATGTCGGACCTAACAGCGCCTGGCGCTTGGAAAAAAAAAACAAGGATAAAAAAATTCTCAACAGCGCCACAGAGTGGAGAGATGAGTGCAGATGTGACCTCCGCAGCCATAACATCTCTCCCGGCCGAAGGCGACACCGTCCTCAAGGTCACAAGACCAGAGACACCGTTATACCAAAACATCTCACAACGCGGCTACGATGAGCAGCGCCGCTGAATGTGCATTAACTAATGAGGCCGCCATCAGCCTCATTATACAAATTAGAAGTAACCCCCGGCCAGCTGCTCGGCAGGTTACGCCAGGTCAGCGGGAGCTCGGCCCCGTCACATATTGATTATTCTCTGCCTAATAGATTTTATGTAACTTCCCAGATCCTCAGACACGTGCGCGGATGAAGCACGGCCCAACTGTTGTGTATACACAGCTCTGAAGCAGAGCAATGCGCCTCCGGACGACAAACAACCCCTGCGTAGGGTCATCCTGCACATATCCCCCCCTGGCGGCACAAGAGAGGGCGGATGGAAAACCAGCAACACATGACGGCTGGGTGAGATTATACCATGGAGACACACAACTCTGCACTGGAGACAGAGCGGAGAGCTGGCACGGGAGACTTTAAAGAGACCCTGACACATAGATTATTCCCCCCTGCTGAGGGCAGCACAGGCTAGTGTCAGACCTGCTGTTCCCAGCGCTGTGTCCCTTATTCTGTCTACCCAGATCAGCTCTGTTGTGACTTCAGAGGGTCTATTTCGCCTGTAACTGGGGTTTATATACCGGCCACAGTTACAGGGAAAGTTAGGGAAAAAAAACACAACATTATAATTAGATTACATATATTATTTGTATCATTATTATTATTATAATACTCATCATTTAAAAATGCCTCTTAGGGGTCTTATTCTGACCTTATGGGGGAGTAATTTTGTAAAAGTTTTAAAAAAAAAAAAAAAAAAGTATATATTTTAATTATACAACAATAATAGCAATAATGTTAACTTCAAATGCCTCCCACAGGTCAGGTCAGGAATGATATGCGAAAGAAAATGAAGATATTTTTTAATTATTATTATCTTCATTTTATTTTACATACTCTGCCCCCCATAAGATCAGAATAAGACATCTAGAAGGTAATTTTTATTATTTTGGGGGATGAGAGGGCACAATATGTAAAATATAATAATAAAAAAACAGCCCAGTCAGGATGTGGTTAAATCAAGACCATTTACACAGATGCGTCAATTTGCATTGGAGCAACGAGGAGACGCTGAAAAACAGCACAGAGACCGCATGATAAACCATAGAGAGGATACAGGTGGCAGAACATAGAAATAAAGGAGTAATTTGCAGAGGAAAAAAAGGTAGAGCATTCCTATATCCTACATATTAGGGAATGGTCGCTTATGCAAGTTTGTCATTTGAATGGGTTGTCCAGCTCCCAAGAAAACTCAAAGGGGTCGTCTCACTACAGGGATCGCTGCTTTTTATGTTAAAAAATCTCGCAAAAAACAAGTCACTTTGCAATACGTGTCCATTAACAGCGTCCTACCTATTCCTAGATATCCTCTCTTGTATGGGCTCCTCAGGTCGCTATAGCTACAGACCTGTTCGATCTGTCATGATAGGCTGTCAGCACTGGTCGCTATAGCTACAGACCGGTTCAATCTCTCCTGATAGGCTGCCAGCACTGGTCACTATAGCTACAGACCTGTTTGCTCTCTCCTGATAGGCTGCCAGCACTGGTCGCTATAGCTACAGACCGGTTCAATCTCTATTGATAGGCTGCCAGCACTGATTGCTATAGCTACAGACCTGTTCAATCCCTAGGCTGCCAGCACTGGTTGCTATAGCTACAGACCTGGCTTCTACTGCAGCCTAGAAGCCAGTAAACACAGCCCTGAATTCAAAGTGAAACCAAGAAAACAGGACGGATCAATGTGGTGAGACAACCCCTTTCAAAATAGCCTCCAATCCTGTAACCAAAAAAAAAAAAAAAAAAACACACCTTACAAAAAAATTATTTTTTCCCCCCACTTCCAATCAGCACTTAACCGCCGCAGCCAATCAGTGGCCTCGAAGGTCATGTTCTGTTCCATTATCACTACTCCTGGGCCAGTCGCATCCCAGACGGTGATCTCCATGGAACAGCATGTGACCACGGAGGCCACTGATTGGCTGTAGCGGTCATGTGCCAAAGGAAAGGAAAGACCAAAGCAACCACAGGTTTTACACAATTGGGGGCTGCCCTCCAGTTTTTTGGGGGTTTTTTGTTTTTTAATTAGACAACCCCTTTAAAAGCTCTGTCCATATATTCCAACAGGTCAGAGGACTGAATACCTAGCCACTGTGATAACCGTAATCAAGGCACTGACAATAGGATACTGCAAAATTCCTGTAATTCAGCATGAATGGCACCTGACAGCAGCCGGATCATCAGATGCTCCAAGTTACTGAACGGTAGAGAACCTTTAGGCGGTGTTCACACGTTGCATTACTGCAGGCCTTTCTCAAGAGAAACGCAACAAAAACACACGCTCCGGTCATTTCAGTGGGAGTTGCAAGTATTGCCGAGCGATTGCATTTGGCTCTACTTTGAGCTAACACTGAAATGAATGGAGAGGGACTGTGCAAGCGCAGACACTCCTCCGTTCAAAATCAGGAGTTGAGGGCCCACTCTGAGACCCGCAGGATCACCTTTGACAGACGGCCGCTCAAGCATAGGGGCCCTATATGGTTAATGTCTTTCCTGAAAATCCAGAACATATTCCCTGGATCCCAGGGTCAGTAGCACTTATTCAACTGCTTGCGTGTTGGAAGGACAAGCAAACAGTTAAAAACCATGATGGAGCAGGGAACCGTCGGCTCCCTGCCGTGCCATTTAGTTATGTAGGCTGCAACCGTCAGCGGTTGGTCCCAACCCAAGTGGTGTGAGAATATTTGTGAGCTTAAAGGCAGGGGTGTCAAACTGCGGCCCTCCAGCTGTTGGGAAACTGCAACTCCCATCATGCCCACTGTTATATATTATACAAATGCATGATGGGAGTTGTAGTTTCCCAACAGCTGGAGGGCCGCAGTTTGACACCTGTGGCTTAAGGGCATGGCCTAAATTGGGGTCATATTTGGTTGTGGCTTAAAGGGATTTTCCGGGTGTTTAAAGGGAACCTGTCACATAGATTATGCCCCCCTTGCTGAGGGCAGCACAAGCTAGTGTCAGACCTGCTGTTTCCAGCACTGTTTCCCTTATTCTATAAGATGCAGCAGTTTTAGAGCATTTACCCCTCAAATCTTATTCATGAGTAGGTGTTAGCCCCGCCCACCAAAGGCTAACCCTGCCCATTATTCACATGTTTCTACCTATTGAAAATAATAGGTTTGTCAGTTGCAGTGGGCAGGGCTAGCCTCAGGTGGGCGGAGTTTGAAAAAAAAAAAAAACTGACACTGAATGACTCTTCTGGCTGAAAACTGCAGCATCTTACAGAATAAGGGGCACAGCGCTGGAAACAGCAGGTCTAACACTAGCTTGTACTGTCCTCAGCCAGGGGGGCAAAAACTATGTGACAGGTTCTCTTTAAAGACTTCCTAAAAAAACTTTAAAAAAAAATTTTTTTGGAAAAGATTTTCCATACCTTTATGCGTTCCCTTTTCTTTTTTTTGTTCATTATTCACTATCTGGTCAAATTCCTGTTTGAGAGTCCGTTTTTCTCCGATCTTTTTCCCTAAAAGTCCCAGACTGCATGGCGGTCCCAGACTCCACAGTTATCACCGCTAGACATTGTGGCAACATTGGTGTTTAATCCCCCTAGCTCTATATTTGCTGTCATGATAATGATAGCTAGACTAATGAGTATACAAAAATGTCAGACTGAAATATCCCTTAGAAGCAGTACACCCCCCCCCGCTCTGAACTGTGTCCTCTGTCCTTTGCCAGCGAACTAAAAGAAAAACAGTTCCCCTTCGCTATAATGGGTTTGTTCACAAAAACTTTGTGTGTCTCGGGGCTACCCAAACTCCCGAGGGGGGAGGGGGGGGGGCGGCAGCAACCCGGGCCCCCATAGAATATATTACTCGCGGCGCGTATTTGCCGAAAAATAATTGACATTACTATTCCCGGGGGGGGAGGGGGCATAATCTATAGTTCTCTATGAGAACTAGGGTTTCCCGAAATTTTTGGGCGCAATTCGCCCGTATTAGAGTGCAAATATGCGGCGAAATTACGCCGGGGTGAACATCCCCTTACTCAATGCAAGGGGATAAATTTATTTTTCAAACTAAAGGATGGAAAGAGTCAATGTAGCCAGATTGCTCTCGCTGGGTTTCCCACCCACTAAAGGGGGAGGTTCCTGAGCCCGACCCTGGTTTCATAGAAATTCCCCCAGTGATGAAAAAACTTTCACTGAAGCCATGTAAAATCAATGAACGTAACGGTTTGCAGGAGGTGCGGAGGACAGGGCTCTGTGGCGGTTTTGCTCAGCAGAGAGGAAATAATTTTTAAAAAAGATGTATTAAAAAGTTTAATTAATAAAGGGGTCCCTGGGACTTTTTATTTGTTATGGGGTCACAACTATAATTGGTTGGGTGATGCAGTTTTGGGGCCCAGGGTCCACTGCACAGCTATGCCCGGGAGGCCATAATGCTGTTCAGATTGATTGTGTGTATATATATAGAAAAGCGATGAAAAAGGAAAAAAATTTTCCCGCCTCAAAAAAGGGGGGAAGATCAAAAGGGCACAAAATAAGAGAAAAATTTTTTTGAGTACAAAAAAGACATTAGACGTAAATGCACAGGATAAAACCAAGTGTAAACCTGCATCTGTTGACGCGTTTCGAATCAGGTTTTAGTCATAACAATTTTTGTAATTTCCCTACTTCCTTTTTAGGAAAAACCCTTCGCAAGGGGGGGGGGGAGAAGAGAAAAAAAAAAAAAAAAAAAAGGAAGGAGAGAAAGGAGAAAAAAAAAAAAAAAAAAAAAAGGAAAGGAGAGAAAAGGAAAAAAAAAAAAAAAAAAGGAGAAAAAAGGGGGGAACGAAAATTTTACCACATCAATAATTTAAAATGAGTCTGTTCTTAATTGAAACCGGGGGTTGGCGTGTTAAAAATAAGAACCCAAATAGCCTTCCCTTTTAGAATGACCTTTTTGAACCCCTTTGGGTTAAAAAAGAAACAGTTAAATACAAAAAATTTTTTTAAATCCGATAATTTCCATGATGTGTTAATAGAAATGTTTGACCTTTGGGATACATTTTTTTTCTGCACAAGAGCCCTTTTAAAAATTTTCCCCGACTCATCTTTCAAGGTTGGTAGTGATCCAAGTTCTAAAGTTTGTTACAATCAAGACAATAAATAATTTTTGATTCGCTTTTCAAAAATTGTTTATTATTAAAATAAACCACAGTAGACCTTGGATTCTTTGTTTGTTTACATATTAAAACATGAGATTTGAAAGCCACAACGAAAGAAACCTTTTGTTGAGCCAGGTTTTTGTTTCTTTTATTTTTGACTGGGTGGGGTGCAGAAAGGAATGAGAGTGGGTGCTTTCCTTGAAACGAATTACGCCTTCGCAGCAACAGTCTAAGAGGATATCTTGAAACTTTTAGGGAGTTTTTAAATGTTTTCTTTTTAATTGTTTAAAAATCATGTTTATGTAGTAACAAAAATTGGATTTGTATTTTTTTTTTTTGTTATTTTCCCCCCTTTTTTTGGTATAAAAAGGTCTGATCTTCTCGTTTTTCCCTTTTTGACTGTCTACTAACGACCATTTTTTGGGCCCCCTTTTTCGCAATTTTTTCAACAACATTTTTTTGTTCCAATTCAAAGCTTATTTTGGATGAACAAATTTTTCTTCGCTCTAACTAGTTTCCATTGGGATGCTTTTAATTAGCCCGGATGAAAAAGAACTGGCATAAGTACTATTACTAACTGTTTGGGTTTCTAAATGTTGATGTATAGATTTTTTTTTTCCTCAGAAGAACCAGTCCGGAAAAATCCAAAAAATTGATAGAAGAATGTGGTAAATTTAAATGTAAAAAAATTAAACCAAAAAAATTATTATTGAGATATGAAACAAAAGCGTGCGAGTCAACGAATTTTTATAACGATGACCCCATCTATGTAACCCTACAGCTAATATGGTTACAAAGGATTTAATCTTTTTAAAAGATTATCATTAAAAAATCTCCCATATTGTTTAAAAATGATCCTCTTGACTGTTGCTGCAGAAAGGTGTAGATTGTTTCAAGGAAAGCACCCCCCTCTGCATTCCATTCTTGCCCAGCCTATCAAAACTAATAGAAAACAGAAAACTGGCTCAAAATAGAAGGTTTTTTTCGTTGTGGTCTATCTAGATGCTATGTTTTAAGTTGTAAAAAAATAAAAAAAATCCAAATTACTAGATGGGAGTATATTTAAATAAAACAAATTTTGAATTGGAATCTAGTAATGTAGTTTATTTTCTTGAATGTGTAACATTAACTTAGTCTTGGATGCATACCGAGCTTGAAAAATAAAAAGACGGGAACATGTTTTTGGTGCGTTTGTGCAGACATAAGAAATTTATCCAACGTGTCTAAACATTTTTATTTTACAATCAGGAAATGATCGGATTTAAAAGTTTTTTTTTATTGAATTGTTTCTATTGGGAAACCCGAGGAGTGATCATAAAAAGGGCATTATAATAGGGAAGGCTATTGGATTTATGTTTAACCTGCCAACCCCTGGTTTAATTTTGAAAAGATTAATTTTTAAAAAATTGATGTGGGAAAATTTTTCTTTCCCCCCTTCTTTCTCCTTTTTTTTTTTTTCCCTTTCTCTCCTTTTCCCTTTTTTTTTTTTTTTTCCCCCTTTCCTTTTTTTTTTTTTTTTTTTTTTTTCTCTCTCCCCTCCCCTTGCTGAATGGGTGTTTCCTATAAAAGAATGGGGAATTGAAAAAAATGTTGTTATGACTAAGAATGCTAGATTCGAAAAAGCGGGGCAACAAAATGCAGGTTTACCTTGGTTTTATCCTGTGGCATTCACGTCTAAGATGTCTTTTTTGTCTCAAAAAATTGTTTCTCTTATTTGGCTCCTTCTGACTTTCCCTTTTTTTGAGGCGGGTTCAATTTTTTCCTTTTTATCGCTTTGGCTTTGTAGCAGTTTGAGAACCTGCTTTGGAATGCGCCCAAACCCTCAGGTGAGTGATTAACTTTGGGTTTGCTGTGGGAAAAAATAATAGAGATATATAGATTGTGTAAATAAAAAAAAAAAAATACATATATATATAATATTGATTGTGTAAGTAAATAAAAAAAAAAAAAAAAAAATTTATATTTATTTTTTATTTTTTTATTGTTATTTTTTTTACACAATCAATATTATTATATTATTTTTTTTTTTTTTATTTACACAATCTATATATCTCTATATCTATATATACACACAATCAATCTGAACAGCATTATGGCCCCGGCATGTGGCATGGCCCCCGCCCAAAAAAGTGCATCCACCAACCAGCTTTTGTTGTGAGCCCTTTTAAAAAAATAAAAAGTCCCAGAGGACCCCCTTTTTTTTATTAAACTTTTTTAAATTTAACTTTTAGAAATTATTTTATTTTATAAATATATAATTTAAAAATATATATATATATATTTTTTTATTTTTATACATATATACATACCCACACCACACACACACCCACACCCACACACACCACACCACACACACCACACCAAACCACACACACACACACACACACAAACACCACACACACCCACAAAAAAAAAAAAAAAAAATATATTTTTTAAAAATTTCCCCCATTGAAAAAACACAAAGCTTGTGATGGCAAAACCCCTTTATAGCTTAGTTTTCTCCAAGCCCTAACTGGATCTCTGATGATTGAGGGCTTGGGCATCTCAATTAAGTGCCAGATTATCAGACTGTCTGGAATCAAATGCCGAATTAAAGGAATGTCACCGCACATCCTAGAAGGACCGTTCGATGGGCTGCACCTACCTCACGATCTGTAGGCAAAGCAGGCAAAACACAAAATATAACAAGAGGAGACTAACATAAGGGAAACGGGCAACAGTTTAACCCCTACCTCTGTTTGGTTCCTGGTACACCTGGACCTTGCCAAGCTCAACCCCCAGGCGTCTGTAAAAGTTAATCAGAGAAAACCCTGGTAAGCAACTCAGGCCCAGCTCTCACCCCACCGGCCGGCGAGCCTGACAGGACTGTACAGCACATGTGTCAAACCCAAGGCCCCCGGTCCGAAGCTGGCCCGCCCCGTCATGTGGCCCACGAGGGCACAGACACAGCGAGCGGGGGCGGGAACAAGTCCGGACGCTAAAGGACCAGCTCTACACTTTCCCCAGAGGAGGCAGATGGTGCTTAACAAAAGGTGGAGGCGCCAGCACACGGAGCAGGCGCCATCTTGGATTCAGAGCCCCGGCGCTCACCTCCACAGCACTCGGCTCTGTAACTCCGAGGCGGTGGCATAGCACCGATACCCCTACCCGGGCTCCCGCAGCACCCAGCAAGACCCTCTGAGGGCAACCATGATATAGGCCTTGGTGAAAATGAGTTTGACACCTCTGCTGTACAGCAACGGAGGGCACTCCGGTAACCATGCAGACTTCTAAGAGGAGTAAGCCCAAAACCGGGCAATTCCAACAGTCACATAATACTGGGGAATTGCTTATAGTACAATCACTTATAAGGAAGGTTCCCACTCAGTACTTTGATGGTATATTGATAGGATATTCCAAAGCGTGAAAGATGTGGGTCCCACCTCTGGGACATGCACCCATCTCAAGAACAGGACCCCGAAAATCTTGTCTCCAGATGAAGAGATGGTCACATACAACTCTCCATTCTGATCTATGGGAGGAGTACAACTGAACACCGCGCTCCCCTGTGATGGTAGCTCCCATAGAACAGAATAGAAAGTTGTGTGCAATTGGAGATTTTGCTCTTTGGCCGTTCCCAATACAGGGGAGCACTGTGTTCTCCATTCTGTTCTATGGGAGTTCCCAGTACAGGGGGGGCCTGTTTTTTCCTTTCTGTTCTAGGGGATTTCCCAGTAAAGGGGAGCGCTGTTTCTCCCCATTTTTTTTCTATGGGAGCCCCAGTACGGGGGACCCGCTGTGTTCTCCATTTTTTCTATGGAGTTCCCAGAAAAGGGGAGGTTTTGTGTTCCCTTTCTTTTTGGGGAAATTTCCCCAAAATTTTAAAAAAAGGGTTTTTAAGCGGGCCCGTGGGGTTTCCCCATTTTTTCTATGGGATTTCCCCAGTACAGGGAGCGCTGTGTTCCCCTTTTCTTTCTAGGGGATTTTCCCGGGTTCAGGGGGACGTTTTTTTCTCCATTTTTGTTCATGGGATTTTCCCATACAGGGGCCTGGGGTTTCTCCATTCTGTTTTATGGGGTTTTCCCAGTACAGGGGGGAGCGCTGGGTTCTCCCATTCTTTTTTTATGGGATTCCCATCCCAGGGGGAGCGCTGGGGTTCCCCAAATTTGTTCAAATAAAAATTCCCCAGTAAAAGGGGAGCGCTGGGGTTCTCCATTTTGTTCTTGGGATTCCCCCATACAGGGGGGCCCCCGTGTTCTCCATTCGGGTCTAGGGGATTTCCCCAGTACAGGGGAGCCCCGTTTTCTCCTTTTTGTTCTAGGGGAGTTCCCAGTACAGGGGGGCCCCGTGTTCCCCATTCTGTTTTATGGGATTTCCCAGTCCCGGGGGAAAGGCCCCGGGTTCTCCATTTTTTTCTAGGGGATTTCCCCAGTACAGGGGACGGGTTCTCCATTCTGTTCTTTTGGGGGTTTTCCCCAGTACGGGGGGAGGGCGGGTTCCCCCATTTTGTCTATGGGATTTTCCAGAACGGGGACGCTGTTTTCTCCATTTTGTTCAGGGGGAAACCCCCCAAAACGGGGGAGGCCTGTGTTCTCCATTCTGTTCTATGGGATTCCCCAGTACGGGGGAGGCTTTGTTCTCCATTTTTTAATGGGATTTTCCCAAAAGGGGGAGATTGTGTTAAAGCTGTACTTTCCCATAAAACCGAAATGGAGTTTTCATGCGCCAGAGCAATCAACTCTTTGTTCTGTGCCGAGTATTTCGGGGGTCTGTGGGCTCCAGAATAAGACTGGCACCAATCAAGACTTCGATGGCCAATCCTAATTTTTTGGGCCGCAAGGTGCATAAATTGGGAAAATTTCCCCGTTCGTAACATTGTAACGTATGAAGGTCCGGACACATGTCCCTGCAGCGTGACCGCATCCACTGGAAGCCATCGGCAGCAATGGGGTGAGGCCTGATGATTTCATGTGTCAAGTTTGGGACGTTTATTCCCCGCTCCCCCAATCAAAAAGTTTCAAAAAAAACTTGTCAACGACGACAAGTGGGAAACTATGGGAAGAGATTAAGAAGGAGCCCCAAAACAGAAAGGGAAAAAGTAAAACCCCAAACGAAGGTTCCCGAAAGGGACCCCCCCCGCGCAGAAAGTATCCCAATTTCCCCCGGGCCAGCTCTACGCAGGACGCATTGGAATTGGCAGAGAAGAGCACCAGGGCCCCCCCTTTGGGGGGAACGTTTATCCCTTTAAGAGGTACGGCAGTCACATAAAAAAAACGGGACCGCAGCCCTAGAGGAGAGAGAGGGAGAAGGGTCACCGCAAATCACAGACCAATGTATCCACAACGCAGACAAAGCAAACAGAGGGCTTACTCCCTAGGGGGGAGTTTTAGGTTTATTTTTGTACAAAGGGGGCAGAATAGGGAGTTTAAATTTTTGTACACGGGGGCAGTATTTAGCATTTAAAAATTTACAAGGGGGGAGGTTTTATAGCGTTTATTCTTTTTACAAAGGGGTCCTAATTTAGTTTAAAATTTTTGTACATAGGGGGCGGATTTTAGAGTTTATTTTTCTTTTTTCAAGGGGGGAGTAATATAGCAATTTTTTCTTGTACATAAGGGGGTATTTAAAAGTAGTTAAAAATTTTTGTACATAGGGACAGTTTATTGAAAATTATATTCTTTTACATAGGGGGGATATTTTAGTAGTTTTTATTCTTGTACATAGGGGGGGATATTAAAAGAGGTTTTTTTCTTGTCCTTTGGGGGGAGGAAATATAGTAGTTTTAAATTTTTGTATAAGGGGGAGTATTATAGTATTTTTATTCTTTGTAAAATAGGAGGGAATATTTAGTTGTTATATTTTTGGACATAGGAAACAGTATTTATAGTTAAATTCTGTTACATTTGGAAGGCAGTATTATAGTAATTATATTCTTGTAAAATAGGGGGGATTTTTTATTGTAATTTTAAAATTTTGTACAAAGGGGGCAGTTTATAGAAAAAATAAATTTTTGTACTAGAGGGGAGTATTATAGTAATTTTATTTTTTGTAATAGAGGGGAGAAATTTAAGTATTTTAATTCCCGGGCCCGGAGGCGTTATTTTTTTAAAAACTGGGGCCTCCCCGGGGCAAATTAAAAAGAAAAATTCTTTACCCTAACTTAAATTGTGATTTCTTTACATAAGGGGGGGGGAATTTAGTTAATTTCCCCGTCTTGGGGGCCAGGTTAAATTTAACTTTAAAAAATTCCCTTTCCTGGGGCCCCCCAATTTTTAAAAAATCCCCGCATGGGGGCATAAAAAAGGGGAGTTTTATCCCCCAATATAAAATTTTGGGGGGTATTAATGTTAAAATTTCCCTTAAAATTGGGGTTTATTATTTTTTATTCCCCTTTTCTTTCCCCCTATTTTAGGTATTACAATTTTTTTTAAATAAGAAAGGACTTAGCCCCTCCCCTTCCCTTTAATCTTGCCCAAAACCAAAATTCCCCCCGGAAGGTTAACACGGCCTTCCCTTTTCTCCCTTTAAACATGGGGAATTTTTTCCCTCTTTCCCCCCCTTGGAAAAAAACCTCCCCCCCATCAGGGAAAAAATTCCCCCATTTTAAAACTTTTAAAACAAATTTAAAACCCTTTTTTTGGGGCCAAAATTCAATAAAATAAAGTCATTTCCTCCCCAAAAAAAAGGGGGAAACTCCTTTCTTTTCCCCCCCAGAAAAACCCGGCGGGGGAGGGCCTTCCCCCTTCCCCCCAAGTTTTTTAACTGCTTTTTACTTTTAAATTTTTAAACCCCCCATTTCCCCCCCTGGGCCGCTTTTTAAAATTTAAAAATTATTTATTAAAAATTTTTTTTTTTTTTTTTTAAAGGGGGGGGTTTAAAGGGCATTATATTCCACCCAAAGGGGGCGAAACAACTTTTATTTTAACTTTGGGGGCAGTAAAGCTTAAAAAATTTTGAACGGTGGGATTTACAGGGGCAGTATTATAGTAGTTATATTCTTGTACATAGGGGCAGTATTATAGTAGTTATTATTTTTGTACTTAGGAGAAGTATTATAGTAGTTTATATTTATTACATAGGATCAGTGTTATAGTAGTTATATTCTTGTACATAGGGGGCAGTATTATAGTAGTTATATTCTTTTAACTAAGAAAGTACTAGCTCATCCCAAGTTACATGAAGTCTATGACACAGAAGACGAAACTCAGGAGGTTACACTTGAGCGTACAGTATTGTCTGGCGGTTTAGAGGCCATGTGATATGTTTGCCGCACAGTAACTTAAATCCGCATAGTGATAACAAACATCACCGCATCAGTAAACAATATGCTGCAGCAAAACTATGGTAACAACATAATGAAAAACCTGCTGCAGCCACGTGTCGAATGAATCAAGTAGGTGTAATGTTCAGCAAAAACTGGGAGGAACTCTGCACAACTAGAAAAGCAGGACAGGAGCGGAGAACGAGCCTTAACCCCCTCCCAACACTCGTTTTTGGAGACTGCATTTTCTTTTATTATTACCTCATCCCACCCTGACCGCTACGTCAACCATTTGAGACCCAGTGATTGTGATGCATTTTTTTTTTTTTTTTTTTGGGGGGGGGGGGGGGGGGGGGTGTGCACCTTTATTATCCCCCAAAGTCAGCGCACCACACAACTTCCTTCATGAGCTACGCGCTGCTGAAGTCGCAAGTAGTCATAATAATGTGACTGGACTGTGTATTTACTAAGTGTCAGACCTGAGATACATGGTGACATTGCTGGAGATTATCACCTTCCTTGTAGCTCCCAAACACTTCCATAGGAATGAAAGTAATGACAGGCCCGGCCGCTGAAGGAAATCTAAATAGCAGGCGGTAGAGAAATCCAAATGTTCAGTATATATATATATTATATTATTATATATATATATATATTATATTTATATATTATTATCACACACACACACCATATAACACACACCATATAACACAACTATAACTATTTACTTAACATTTGGTTGACATTTCAGAATGAACATAAGATTTCCAGAAAATATTTTTTAAAATGCCCTCAATGAGCCGATCTCTCCCCTTTAGAGGCACTCGTCCAACTGTTCAGTGTTTCAGGACTTTGTGCACAACTTGCTGATCTCTAACAAGTAGCTTAAGGGGCAAATTCCCAACAGGTGTTTGATCCCTGAATCGCCCAATACATTTAGGGGATCAATGCGAGTTGGGATTTAAACCGTCCTCCTCATCCTGCTGCTCACATTGTGACATCGTGAGACCGAGACAACACCTTACAATGGATCATCAGTACCTCCCCATCGTCAGGCTTCAAGCAGGAGGCTCTCAGACGGAAGTGGCAACTGAGCTTAGAGTGTCACCAGCAGGATGGATCAGAGATACAGAGAGACTCAAAGAGTCACAGAAAGGCAAAGAAGTCTACGACCTCTGGCGAAGAATGATGCCGCACAGCTCCAGGCAGGTGTAATGGAGGCGAGAGGCGCCAAGTGTCACATCGGACCATTCATAACTGGTTACATCAGCGCGGTCTGAGCGATAGACGACCTGACCACCACCGGGCACAGGCATCATGGTCCAGGAAGCGTCTACGATGTAGTGTAGGGGTGTATGTGTAGGTGGGCGAGAGATATATATATATATATATATATTATATGAATATATATTATATATTATATATATTACATACATACATACGTACATACATACATACACACCCCACCTACATACATATACATACATACATACATACATACACACACACAATATATTACAATATCTAAATATAAATCCATCTCCGTGACAAGGTTGTGGCCACCATCGCTCGCCTTTTATCATCTATTCGGAGAGGCTGGGATGTCCGCTCGTGGCCGTGTCCTCGCAGCCCTTGTTCTTCCAGCAGGTGAGTGCTGACGCTGTCCAGACACCCCACGTCGCCGCTCCTGAGGCTCTTCCCACCCTCTAATAAACATGTGACTGATAACCGGAGTCATCCTGTAACTAATACAGTGAACAGCGAGTATTCTGCGACCGGGGCCACATCCTCCTGTCAGTCGCAGCGGGCTGAGCTGATGCAGAGCGGAAGTCGGTCGCATCACCCTTTCCTGTCCCGACCGTCGTCGCTCTCACAGCTGCAGCATCAGACGCTTCTCAGCACACAGATGGATTTTCTCACCTTAACCCCTTCCAGCCGCTCGGTCATGATTTTTTTCCCTCTTCACTATTTTTCACCTTCCAGGAGCCATAACTTTTTTTTATTTTTCCATTATCAGACATACGAGGGCTTGTTTTTCGCAGGAAAAGAACTTTCGAATGGTATCATTGACCGTATCATAGAATATACTGGGTCACCCAAAACATTTTTGTAATTAAATTTATAAAATGGCGGCGATTTGAACTTATTTTTACATTTGTTCATTTAGCTCCCCCTTAGGATACTTGACTATTAGGAAGCTTGATTCCTTGTACACCCTCGTAATGCAGGGTGTACCAACATGGCGCTTCTATTACTTCCTGCCTGAGCTCAAACATGGCTGCTATGGAAGCCTACATTAGGTTCCAATTGCCACAGCAACCACTCGGCATCTGGCGATCTTGCCGCGGGGGAGCTGATCGGAGGGAGGAACTGCACACCACCATTACTCATTCACTTAGGCTCCAGGATTGGAGCTCTAAAGGGGTTCTCTCATTACAATCATCATCTTTTAACATGAACTGTACTGGGAACTCCCATAGAAAAGAATGGAGAACACAGCGCTCCCCTGTACTGGGAACTCCAATAGATAATGAATGGAGAACACAGCGCTCCCCACTTGCTACTGGGAACTCCCATTAGAACTGAATGGAGTGCGAACACAGCGCTCCCCTGATTATGGGAACTTCCAGTAGAACTGAATGGAGAGTAAACACACGCTTCACATGGTACTGGGAACTCCCATAGAAAAAAAAAAACCCCAAGAATGAGAGAACACAGCGCTCCCCTGTACTGGGACTCCCATAGTACAGTATGGAGAGAATCACAGCGCTCCACTATACTGGGATCTCCCAGAGAGGCGAAATGGAGAACCACAGCGCTCTCACTGTACTGGAGATTCACATTAGAACAGAATGGGTGAACACTGCGCTCCCTGTACTGGGAACTCCCATGAACACGAATGGAGAGCACAGCGCTCACCTGTACCTGGGAACTCCCATAGAACAAATGGAGAACACAAGCGCTCCCCTGTTACTGGAACTCCCATAGAACAGAATGGAGAGAATAACAGCGCTCCCCTGTACTGGGAACTACCACATAGAACCAGAATGGAGGAGATACACAGCGCTCACCTAACTGGGGAATACTCCAATAGAACAGATTGGAGAGGAACACAGCGCTCCCTGTACTGGGAACTCCCATAGAACAGAATGGAGGAGAACACAGCGCTCCCCTGTACTGGGAACTTCCCATGAACAGAATGGAGAGAACAACAGCGCTCCCCTGTACTGGGAACTCCCATAGAACAGATAGGAGTACACAGTGCTCCCCTGTAACTGGGAACTCCCATGAGAACAGTATGGAGGAAACAGCGCTCCCCTGTACTGGAACTCCCATTAGATCAGAATGGAAGAACACAGCCTCCACTGTATTGGGAACTCCCTTAGAACAGAAGGAGAAGGAATACAGGCTCCCCTGTACTGGGATACTCACCATATACGAATGGAGAGAAACACAGCGCGGGAAGTTTACCAAGTTCAGGAGAGTGTTCAGCTGACAGTCATCTATGGGGCATGGTCACCTTTAGGCTCTGTTCACATTAGCGCCATAAATTTCCATTTGTAACATCCATACCAGTTATGCTGAATGGGTGTTCAAAGGACCCTGACAGACGGCACTGCCCACACGAGGACCATCAGGGCTGTGGTGGCAAAGCCGTCACCGTGGATGGTGCTAATCGAGCCGCACAAAAAAACTGGAACCCTTGACAGAAGCCTAAAACCCACCTGTTGCAATTGGCTGTTTGCATCAGGTGGCCTATAGGTCTCGCTGGTTGCAGCTCTGGATGTGCATGGAGAATAAGACACAGGGCCTTCTGTATGAAAACGGTCTACAACTAAGATTTTGTTGCCCATAGCAACCAATCAGGGCCCTGGTTGCTATGGGCAACAAGGACACTCTTACAGCTAGACAGTTTTCATACATAAGGCCCTCAGTGCAACAGGCGGTCAGCAGAAGGAAACTAGATGTTTGCACAGACTTGCCAACGTCAGCCCTTTAAATGGTGGCTGGAAAGCAAAAACGCTGCAAAAGTGCTGCTCCCCAATCCAGGGCGGCTTTTGCTCGCTGCACACGTTATTTACATCGTGAAGTTAAACTTTCCAAAGCTCAGAGTTTACATTGCAATTGTTTCGCAATCGGAGGCGAAGCTGAAGCAACCGAGCGGCACTAGTGCGAATGTAAAGTGTACACAGCGGGGTCACAGGGGTCACACGGGCCCATTATCCGCCTGACACTGATGGATACAGAGCGGCAGAGGGTGAAAACAATCAGCACCGCACTGAGGACCGAGCCCCCGGCCCCAAAGACGACGACCGCCCGCTGTGGAAAGGTACACAGGCCGGGCGGCCACGGAGCAGATCCCCCAGATAAGCGGCGGCCAGGTTAATGTATGACCGATCACCTTGGTCCAAGGGGCCAGAGACTCCTGTGCAAACTGGAGGGGGGGAAGGAGAATGCTTCCAAGAAGACAAACAAGCACTAAAAAAACATAGCATAACAAAGGAGCTTCCTTTACTACCAGCCCGATCCATACGACCTATCGGGGTCTCTCTCCCTGGAGCAGACGGATGTCCTCCGCACCTATGCTAAACCCTACTGTGTTGGGGGCGCCCCGGAGAAGAAGGATGTCACCTGCACCTCTGCTAACCCTACGGTGCATGGGGCCCCGGAGAAGACGGATGTCACTGCAACTCTATACCCTACTGTGTATAGGGTCCTGGAGCAAGCGGATGTCACCTGCACCTCTTGCTAAATACCCTACTGTGTATGGGTCCTGGGAGCAGACAGATGTCCACCGCACATCTGCTAAACCCTACTGTGTGTGGGGCCCCCGGAGAAGACGGGATGTCACTGCCACCCTTGCTAACCTACGGCTGTATGGGGAACCGGAGAAGACGGATGTCACTGCACTCTGCTAACCCTACTGTGTATGGGGCCACGGAGCAGGACGGATGTCACTGCACCTCTGCTAACCCTTACTGTGTATGCAGCTCTGGAGCAGGACGGATGTCACTGCACCTCTGCTAACCCTAACTGTGTATGGGGCCCCGGAGCAGGACGCATGTCTTGAACCTCTGCTAGCCTACTGTGTATGGGGCCCTGCCGCAGTTGTCGATGTGGCTGCACATCTGCTACCCTTCCTGTGTTTGGGCCCCGGAGAAGACGGGTTGTCACTGGCACCTCTGCTACTCTACTAGTATGGGGCACGGAGCAGACGTATGTCCTACACCTCTGCTGAACCTACAGTGTAGGGGCCCCGGAGAAGACGGATGCACTGTCCTCTGCTAAACCCTCTGTGTATGGGGCCCCGGAGAGACGGATGTCACTGCACCTCTGCTAACCCTACTGTGTATGGGGCCCCGGAGGAAGTGGATGTCACTGCACCTTCTGCTAACCCTACTGTGTATGGGCCCCGGAGCAGGTCGGATGGCACTGAACCTCTGCTAACCCTACTGTTGTATGGGGCCCCGGAAGCAGACGCATGTCACTGCACCTCTGCTAACCATATGTGTATGGGGCCTGCAGCAGTTGGATGTGGCAGCAACTCTGCTAACTAGGTGTATGTGGGCCCGGAGGAAGACGGATGTACTGCCACCTCTGCTAACTTACTGTGTATGGTTGAATTTTGGAGGCCCGGAGCAGACGTATGTCACTGCACCTCTGCGAAACCTACTGTGTATGGGGCCCCGGAGCAGACGGGATGTCACTGCACCTCTTGCTAACCCTATGTGTATGGGCCCCGGAGCTGGAGGTTGTGACTGCTCCTCTGCTAACCCTACTGTGTATGGGGACAGGAGAAGTCGGATGTCACTGCACCTCTGACTAACCATACTGGTATGGGGGCCCTGGACAGATGATGTCACCGAACCTCCCCCGCTAACCTACTGTTATGGGGCCGCCGGAGAAGGGATGTCACTGCACCTCTGATATCCCTACTGTTGTATGGGGCTCTGGTGCAGAAGGTTGTCACTGCCACCTCTGCTAACTTACCTACTGTGTATGGGGCACAGGAGCAGACGGAATGTCACTGGAACCTATGCTAATACTAAGTGTATGGTCACCGGAGCAGACAGATGTCACTGCACCCTCTGCATAAACCCTACTGTGTATGGGGGCACCCGGAGAAGAAGGATGTCACTGCCACCTCTGATAACCAATACTGTGTATTGGGCCCTGGTGCAGGGATGTCACTGCAACTCTGCTTAACCCTACATGTATGCAGCTCTGGAGCAGAAGGATGTCTACGGCAACTCTGCTAACTCTACTGTGTATGGGGACCCGGTGCAGTTGGATGTAATTGCACCTCTGCTAACCTACTTGTGTATGGGGGCCCCAGAGCAGAAGGATGTCACTGCAAACCTATGCTAACAATACTGGTTTTGGGGAACGAGCAGAAGGAGTTCACTGCCACCTCTTCTAACCTACTGTGTATGGGGCCCGGAGCCAGACGGATGGTCACTGCACCTATGCTAAACCTACTGTGTATGGGGCAACCGGAGCAGACGGTGTCACTGGCACCTTGCTAACCTACTGTGTTGGGACCCCGGAGCTGACGATGTTCACTGCACCTCTGCTAACCCTACTGTGTATGGGGCCCCGGAGCAGATAGAGGTCACTGCACCTCTGCACCCTACTGTGTATGGGGTCCCGGTTCAGACGGATGTCACTGCACCTAGGCTAACCCTTCTGGTATGGATGCCCCCGGAGCAGACGGATGTCACTGCACCTCTGCTAACCATACTGTGTATGGGGCCCTGGAGCAGAAGATGTCACTGCACCTCTGTTACCCTTACTGGTGTATGGGGCCCCGGAGCAGATAGAGGTCACTGCACCTCTGTTCAATCAGTGATGGCAGGGTTGTCAGGAAGACTTCAACATGACTAGGTAAAAGTGCCTGCAAATGCGGAGAACCGGGGGATGGCCGCGCTTGCGCAGTTTTGCACATTCGGGTCTATGGGATTTCTGAATATAATTGAGCAAGTGTGCTAGACAATATTTGGAAATCCCATAGAAATGACTGAGGGGGAACTTCACAAGCACAGTCAACTCCCCATTCTCTGCGGCTGTAGATGTCACTTGAATACTTAAAGGGGAGCTCCCATCTTGCACTTTGATGGCAAACAGCTAGGATAAGCCATTGAAGTGTGATAGGGTCACGTCCACATTCGGGGGCCCGACACCTATCTCGGTACTGGTCAAAGAAAATACCACCCCAAAATGGAGTAAAATTTACGCCCGACCCCCTTTTCCTCTATGAGAGTTCCCGTACAGGGGGGCCCACTGTGTTTCCATTCTTTTAAAGGGAGTTCCCAGACGGGGAGCGCTGGTTCTCCATTCTGTGTTTAGGGGATTTCCCATACAGGGGGGCTTTTCTAATTCTTTGGAGTTCCCGTACAGGGGAGCGCTGTGTTCTTTTGTTTTATGGATTTCCCAGTACTGGGGCGCGTTTTTTTCGTACCCCCAACATAGAACAGAATGGAGAGTCATGCGCAGGTGTGACCAGCTCTCCACTGACAGCCGAGATTTTCACAGGCCCATTCCCGAGATCGGTACGGGTCCCAGAGGTGCGACTTGCACCTATTATATTTTGATGATAGATCCAATCAAAGTCCATGGTGGGAACACCCTTTTACAGCACATCCACACATACCAGAAATTTAGCAATGACCTCTGCTACACCCCCCAAAAAAAAGCAATAAACATATACTCACAACATGCAGTTTTTATATGATTCAACCACCATCAATGTCGTCAGTCTGCGACCCCCACTTTATTGAACTGCAGCACATCTCTATTTAAAGGGAGGGGATCCAAGATTTTTAGAAACCTCCCTAACACCTTGCACAGTGCAAAAGTCGAGAATTAACCCATATTTTTCCCAACCACCCCTCCCCAAGCTCCCCCTTCCTCACTGATGAACTTAGCTTGCGTCAACCCCCGCCCCCGCGGCAGCCAATCGTGACCCCAGTGGGGCAACGACGCCGCACCAATCGCGACCCGTGGCCACACGCGCCCCACCAATCGCTGACCCCAGTGGCACACGACCCGCAGCCAATCGCTGATCATTTGGGCACACGACCCCAGCCAATCGCTGACCTCAGTGGTCACATGATGCTGCAGAATCATGTGGTCCATGAACGTAATGTCATCAGTGAGGGACACTGGATCTCTGGAACAGTGGAAATGGGAGAGGTAAGTACTGGTTATTTTTTTTTCTATCTTAGTACCGTGGGAGGTTGATAGAAGTTTTGGCAAACCCCTTTAAGTCTATTAGGCTGTGCTTAGAATAATGTTACTCCGCAGATGGCCGGGGCCCAAACACGTCACCCCAGACCTGATCACCCTCCAGGAAACCATCTATTGATTGGATAGTGTCCGGAAATAACTTCACCGAGGACGTTTCTATTTCGACGCTGGACGTAAAATCTCACATGGGCTTGTAAGGAGGAGGAGGCGCCCCCCTTTAAAATCAGCCCAACGATTCCTGGAGGGTTACACCCGAAAGCTTACAAGGAAAATATAGCAACAGGCGGCTGCTTACACCTCAGAGCTGCGTGCCCACTGCCGCCGGGGGAACGTCCCTAATATACAAGAATGGCGGCCGATACAGCTCCCCTTCATCGCACCTTCCGGGAGACAGGTACGGAGGAAAAAAGCAAGACAGAGCAGAACCCGGCCCAAGGACTGGAACCTTCTTCCCCCGGGGCCCAAAGATGGCGAGAAAACCCCGAGCCATAAATGGGCCGCCCCCATACATCACTCTGGCGGCCAACTGATGGTTTCACACCCGGGCAAACCAGAAGGGGCCCTCCCAAAGCGGGGTCTCACAGGATTTAACGGGGGCCTCCCCGTGCTGGTTCTTACAAACCAAAACGGGCCCGGAGACACAGCGACTCACCGCCACTGCCCAGAGAGCGAGAGACCGTCACCGCTCCCCACAGACCGCACTGACCCCCGCCCCAAAAACATTCTATAGTAAGGCACTCATTCACAAAGTTTTTCATTACTTATCCTGATTACCTCCAGAGCTGCACTCGCATTCGGGGGTGCAGTCACTGTGTCCCTAATACATTACTAATCCTGTATGACCCAGTTACATCCATTACCCCCGGGGGCACTCGCTTTCTGCTGGTGCATTTACGTGAAAACTTTTCTTATCCTTACTGATCTGATTACATCCTGTATTATCCTCCAGAGTGCATCACATTTCGGGCAGTCACTGTACATACTTACTTATCCTTACTGATCCGATTTAATCCTGTTACCTCCAGAGCGCACTCACTATTCTGCTGGTGCAGTCCGTACATACATTACTTATCCTGTACGCCTAAGTTACATCCTGTATTATACTCCAGAGCTGCACTCACACGCTGGTGCAGTCCATGTGTACATACAATACTTATCCTGTACTGACCTGAGTTACATCCTGTATTATCCTCCAGAGCAGCACTCCTATTCTGCTGGTGCAGTCACTGTGTACATACATTACTTTTCCTGTACTGATCCCCGAGTTACATCCTGTATTATACTCCAGAGCTGCACTCACTAATGCTGGTGCAAATCACTGTACATACAAAAATTATCCGTACTGAAACCTGAGTTCATCCTTAATTTCCTCCAGAGCCTGCTCACCCATTCTGCTGGTGCAGTCACTGTACATACATTTCTTATCCTGTTTCCCGATCCTGATTTTCATCCTGTATTAAAACTCCAGAGCTGCACTCACTATTCTGCTGGTGCAGTCACTGTACATACATTAACTTATCCTGTAAATGATCCCGAGTTACATCCTGTATTATCCTCCAGAGCTGCGCTCACACTATTCTGCTGGTGCAGTCATGTGTACATACATTTCTTATCCTGTACTGATCCTAGTTACATCCTGTAAATTTTACCCCCAACCTCCAATAGCAGAATAGTGAGCACAGCTCTGGAGGAAATAAAGGATGTAAATCAGGATCATACAGGTATATGTATGTACACTGACTCACCAGCAGAATGTGAATGCATCTGAGATAATACAGGAGTCATCAGGATCATACAGAAATAATTTATGTACACAGTGATGCACCACAGAATAGTGATCACCTGGATTTTAATACCCGGTTTTAAATCGGATCAGTAAAGATAATAATGTATGTCACCCGTGACTGCACCCAAACCGAATAGTGGTGCAGCTCTGGAGTAAAAATACAGGATGTAACTCAGGATCAGTTTCAGGATAAGTAATTATGTACACAGTTACAGCCCAGCCCAATTAGTGAGTGCAGTTTGGGGGATAATACAGATGTACTCAGGATCAGTACAGGATAATTAAAGTATGTACACAGTGACTGCACCAGCCGAATATTTAGTGCAGTCCCCTGAGTATAAAACAGGATGTAAACTCAGGATCAGTACGGAAAAGAATGTATGTTACACAGTGACTGCACCGCCGAATATGAGTGCAGCTCTGGGGGATAATACAGGATGTAACTTCAGGATCAGTACAGATAAGTATGTTTGTACACATGACTGCACAGCAGAATAGTGAGTGCAGCTCTGAGTATAATTTCAGGATTAACTCAGGATCAGTACAGGTAAGTTTAAAGTATGTACACAGTGACTGCAGCAGCAGAATAGTGAGTGCAGCTCTGGAGGATAATAGGAAGTAACTCAGGATCAGTACAGGATAAGTAATGTATGTACACAGTGACTGCACCAGCAGAATAGTGAGTGCAGCTCTGGGGTATAATACAGGATAAGTAATGTATGTACATAGTGACTGCACCAGCAGAATAGGAGCGCAGCTCTGGAGTATAAAAACAGGAAAGTAACTCAGGACCATTACAGGATAAAATAATGTATGTACAAATGACTGCACCAGCAGAATAGTGAGTGCAGCTCTGAGGAAATCGGATGAACTCAGGATCAGTACAGGATAAGTCATGTAACATGTAAATTATTACCATACACTCTACAATCTTGGTGTATTTTCAGCCTCCTCTCCGAGCAGCTGCTGCACATCAGACACATAACCCTGAATAATACATCTATGTCCTGATGCCAAAATATGACAAAGCTGAAAGCCAAGATACAAACACAGAGAGAGGCGGCCATGGAAAACATTGAAATCACCTGTCTCTGCAAACAAATCACTACAGCTCTGCTGGTGCTTTCCATGTCAGACACAGCGCTGTAGTCTATAGGTATCAGCCATAGCGCGGGGTCCTCCGACTACACTGCAGCCATATAACAACCTGTATGGTCAGTGCCCATACACGTACATGCCCTTCAGCTCCGGGTGACCTCTGGTGGGGGTGCACAGACCATAAGTGTAAGGGTCAACAGCGGCCCAGTGTGAACCGTGACCTGCACCCCAAGTAGGACGCTTCCTTAAGGCACGAACTGCTACCCAGGAAGAAATCGGGCACACTCCACAGGAACTGACAAGTGTTCGCGGTCCGTGGGGATCCTGACCAAACGGTCAAACCTATCCCAGGAGTCTGCACAGACTCCAGCAACGGGTGCAGCACTGGATGCGACCATCATGTACTTGCTTTCCTCTTTGAACTAAAGCAATGCTCATCCCGATTCTCCTGGTTCACGAATAGAATGCAAGGACTGCAAAAAGGACTGACACACAAATCAGGGAGCTAGAGAGATGAAGCAAGCGGGGGAGCCACCCATAAAGGGTTTGTCCATTTTCATAACACAGAAAAACAACAGGCCGAAAAATGAAATAACCTCCCGGTCCTCCATCCCAGCTCCACGTGATCCGCTCCGCTTCACTCCCGGGTTCTTATCCCAACACACAGGAGAGGCTCCATAGTGAGTAAATGGAGATTAAAGAGAACCTGTCACATAGCTTATGCCCCCCTGGCTGAGGGCAGCACAAGCTAGTGTCAGACCTGCTGTTCCCAGCGCTGTGTCCCTTACTCTGTAAGATGCTGGAGTTTTCATGTATTTAATGCTCAAATCTGCAGTTTTCAGCCAGAAAAAGTCATTCGAAGAGTCAGTTTTTTCTCAAACCCCGCCCACCTGAGGCTAGCCCCGCCCACCTCAACTGATAAACCTATTACTTTTGAATAGGTAGAAACATGTGAATAACTGTCAGGTGGGCGGGGCTAGCCTTTGGTGGGTGGAGCCAACACCTGCTCATGAATAATATTTGAGGGGTAAATGCTCTAAAACTGCTGCATCTTACAGAATAAGGGACACAGCGTTGGAAACAGCAGGTCTGACACTGGCTTCTGCTGCCCTCAGCCAGGGAGGCATAAACTATGTGTCAGGTTCTCTAAGATTCTCCCACGTGTCAGGATGAAAACCTGGAAGAGAAGAGGAGCAGGGCCCGGGGAGATCCGGCAGAGGATCGGGAGGGACCACTTTTTTCTAATTTTCCCCACAGAAAAAAGTGTTTCCAGCATAGAGTGTGATGGTTTATCCATAGGATCTGCTATCAAAGTGCAATAGGTGCGGGATCCACTGCTGGGATCTGCATCGATGTTACCAACAGGTCCTCAAAGTGTCGGCTCAGAATGGAGAGACGGTCGCATGACAAATCCTCTGGGAGTTCCCAGTACAGCGGAGCGCCGCCTTCCCCATTCTGCCCCCAGTACAGGGGAGCGCCGCGTTCTCCATTCTGTTCCCAGTACAGCGGAGCGCCGCCTTCCCCATTCTGCTCCCAGTACAGCGGAGCGCCGCCTTCCCCATTCTGCCCCCAGTACAGGGGAGCGCCGCCTTCCCCATTCTGCCCCCAGTACAGGGGAGCGCCGCCTTCCCCATTCTGCCCCCAGTACAGGGGAGCGCCGCCTTCCCCATTCTGCTCGAGGTACAGCGGAGCGCCGCCTTCCCCATTCTGCCCCCAGTACAGGGGAGCGCCGCCTTCCCCATTCTGCCCCCAGTACAGGGGAGCGCCGCCTTCCCCATTCTGCCCCCAGTACAGGGGAGCGCCGCCTTCCCCAATCTGCCCCCAGGACAGGGGAGCGCCCCCCTTCCCCCTTCTGCCCCCCAGTACAGGGGGAGCGCCGCCTTCCCCTTTCCCCCCCCCGTACAGGGGAGCGCCCCCTTCCCCCATTCTGCCCCCTCGGGGGAGCGCCGCCTTCCCCCCTTTCTGCCCCCAGTGGGGGGGAGCGCCCCCCCTTTTCCCATTCTGCCCCATACGGGGGGAGCGCCCCCTTTCCCCATTCTGCCCCTTACGGGAGGCCGCCTTCCCCTTTTCCCCCCCCAGTACAGGGGAGCGCCCCCTTTCCCCCAAAATTCGCCCCCAAATTTCAGGGGAGCGCCGCCCCTTTCCCATTCCCCTCCCCAGTACGGGGAGCGCCCCCATTCCCCATTCGCCCCCAGTACAGGGGAGCGCCCCCCCCCTTTTTTTCTCCCCCAGACAGGGGAGCGCCGCCTTCCCCCTTTCTGCCCCCAGTACAGGGGAGCGCCGCCTTCCCCATTCCCCCCAGACGGGGAGCGCCGCCTTCCCCATTCTGCCCCAGTACGGGGACGCCGCCTTCCCCTTTTTCCTGCCCCCCGTCGGGGGCGCCGCCTTCCCCATTCGCCCCCAGTACAGGGGGGGCGCCGCCTTCCCCCATTCTGCCCCCAGACAGGGGCGCCGCCTTCCCCTTTTCCCTCCCCCAGAAAGGGGGCGCCGCCTTCCCCTTTGCCCCATACAGGGGCGCCCCCTTCCCCATTCTGCCCCGTACAGGGAGCGCCGCCCCCCCTTTCTGCCCCCATACGGGACGCCCCTTTTCCCCCTTCTGCCCCAGTACAGGGAGCGCCGCCTCCCTTTCTCCCCCCAGTCAGGGGCGCCGCCTTCCCCTTTTCTTCCCAGTACGGGGAGCGCCGCCTTCCCCTTTGTCCCAGTACAGGGGAGGCCGCCTTCCCCATTCTGCCCCGTACAGGGAGCCCCCCTTTCCCCATTCCCCCCCTACAGGGGACGCCCCCCTTCCCATTCTGCCCAGTACAGGGGAGCGCCTTTCCCCATTCCAATGGAGTTTTGCTTATTCTATTCATGTGTCATCAGAATCTATGATGGGAACACCCCCTTCAAAGGGAACTGACATGTACATGTCTCGATCTAGACCCCCATATAAGGGCTTTTTAAACATGATTTCCCCCGTGTTACAAGGCTTTGGGGATCCTCTTGCGGTCCGCTCTGTGGGGCCCCCAAGACGGACAACAATTTGCACAATTTATCAAGCCGTCTATGAGAACACGCACGGGACTGTCATTGAACCCGCCTGATTTCCCGTATA
>JAODAL010046545.1:0-30820 GCA_025379985.1 Phyllomedusa bahiana | reverse complement strand
TTTACCCCCCAAACTTGGGATTTTCGTTCAAAAACCGAAGTTTTCCCTAAAATTTAAACGAATTCCCTTCGTTAGAATCGATTCGCCCATCTCTACCGATGACGATAGTCAACGTAAACGCTCATCACTAGTGCTGGAATGTCCGAAAATGGTAGATGTAGCAGACTAATTAGGGAGATGTCAGGCGCTAGTTGTTGATCTATGTTGATATTTGTGTACAATGAGGTGTTGAGCAGCCAGTCCCCTATAATCCGAAATTGAGTTGCTAAATTATATGTCTGAATCTGTGGGAAGTTAATGCCCCCATTTTTCATGTGTTGATATAGAACCTTCATGGCTACTCTGGGTCTGCGACCATTCCATATAAATCTCAGAAAACAAGAATTAATCCACTGAAGATCTCTGGTCGTAAGGTATATTGGAAGAGATTGGAGCATATACAGGAGTTTGGGAAATATGATCTGTTTGATTATGTTGGCTCAGCCTAAGGGGGAGAGTGTAAGATTTTTCCAGGTTTTGAAGTGGGATTCTAGGGAACGAAGGAACATGGTACAGGAAGCTTGCTTTTTTGGTAATTTGGACCCCCAGGTATGTGGGAGAGCTCGTTTTCCATTTAAAGGGGTAGCGTGTCGTCCAGGGTGGCAATGCTCTGCCCTTCTAAAGGAGCGCCTCAGATTTATGTCCGTTCACCTTGAAACCCGACAATATGCCATATTTTTGAATATCGGCTAGGATGTCTGGTAGACAGTCGGCTGGGTTAGAGACGTATAATAGAAGGTCGTCTGCAAATGCTGACAGTTTGATTTCTTGGGAGCCCAGCCTGATGCCGTTAAATGAGGTCACAGTTTCAAGACGATGAATAAGCGGGGCTATCGAGAGGTTGAAGAGGAGGGGAGAGAGTGGGCAGCCCTGGCGTGTACCTCTCTGAATTGGAATTGGGCTGGAGTTAAGACCATTCACTGTAAGGGCGGTGGTGAAATGGGTCTGACTATGGTGTAAGAAATTAAGGAATGTGGTCCCGAAGCAGCGGTGACGTAAGGTGGTGTTGAGGAATTTCCATGATACTGAGTCGAAGGCCTTTTCGGCGTCGAGACTCAGCAGCATAGAGATGGGTCATTGAAGGTCGTGAGATTGGGTCGTGGAAGCTATCGCTGTGCGTATGCCCACGGTGGAGTGTTTGTTGTGCAAAAATCCTAATTGTGAGGGCGTAAGGAGGGGGCCTACGACAGATTGCAGTCGATCTGCTAAGATCTTGGTCAAAATGTTGTAGTCTTGGTTAAGGAGGGATATGGGTCGATAAGACTGGGGCAGTGTTGGGACTCTTCGCGGCTTTGGGACATGTATGGTCCGGGATTCATAGAAGTCTGCTGGGTCTATGTGGCCTCTGTATACCGCATTAAGGTATGTAGTTAGAGAGCCGATTATACCGGGTTTCAAGAGATTATAGTATTCTGAGGGCAGGTCATCGGGGCCTGGTGTCTTGTGGTGTGGTAGGCGAGCGAGCGCATGGCAGACCTCAGTTTCTGAGATGTCAGCCTCTAAGATTAGGCTGGCTTCCGAAGATAGGCTAGGTACGGCCACACTATTTAGGAGGGACCAAGTGCCTATGGAATCATAAGGGTGTTCTTTATAAAAATCTGAAAAGTATCGGGTGAATATGTGCTGGATACGTGTGGTCTCTGAGGTTGTCATTTGGGTGGTTGGGTCCTATAAGTTCAGGATGTGGGATTTAACCTGATCTGATTTTCCTGCCTTCGCCAGTAGGGACCCAACCCTATTACCCCACCTGAAGTATCTGTTCTTTTGAGCCTCTATGCCCCATTTGGCCTGACCTTGTAAGAAACTTTCCAGTAGTGATTTAGTGAAGGCGTATTTATCTTTATTTTCCTGGGTGGGTGTATTTAGGTACTCACGATGGGCCAATGTGAGATCCGCATTAAGGGTAGAGAATTTAGTATATGTTTCCCGCTTTTTGAATGCTAGGTAGGAGATTACATGGCCGCGCATCACAGCTTTTGACGTTGGCCAGTAGGTGCCAATGTCCCTTACGTGTTCTATATTGTTGTCCTGGAAATTGGACCAATGAGTCATGAGATAGTTTTTAAAATCCTCTGAGTGGATCAGGTATAAAGGAAATCTCCAATTAAAGGAGCGCGGGGCTGTTGTCCGGTCTGATAGTTCAAATGTCTCCGGGGCATGGTCAGAGATTAGGATGTTTTCTATTGTGGCCCTGTGTATAGAGTGAAAATTGCATACTTGTGTTAGGAAAAGGACAATTCTGGAATAGCTGTTGTGGACCGCAGAGCGGAACATGTAATCTCTGGCAGAAAGATTCAAAGTGCGCCAATGGTCACAGAGCGAGAAATGGTTCATAAGGGATAGGACCACCGAGGCCGCTGGCTGGTCTTGTGTGGTTGGGATCGATCTATCCAAATCTGGTTGTAGAGTCATGTTGAAGTCACCTCCTATAATAAGTGTGTGCAGCTGTTTTCCCAATAGAAAGTTAAACAAAGAGGAATAAAAATTGGCATTGGCATGGTTTGGGGCATAGATGTTGAGGAGGGAGTAGCGAGTGTTATATATGGTGACATCTAAGTAGAGAAATCGGCCAGAGGGATCTGCGTATGAGTCGTGGATTGTCGGAGAGAGAGTGTTGTGGAATAAGATCGCCACTCCCCGAGATTTTGAGGAGTATAAAGCAGTGTGCCAACTACCAATCCAGGATGCCCTTAAAGTTCCCCGATCCTCCCGTCTCTAATGTGTTTCCTGTAGGAAGGTGATATGTACCCCCAGCCTCTTTAGGTGAGTTAGGACTTTTTTGCATTCGATTGGTGTGTTCAACCCTGCTATGTTCCATGTGACAAAGCAAAGAGACATGTTGGAGTGTGTATGTGCTGTCAGCGCGGAAAGAGAAGTACTCATCCTATTCCGGATGGCGATGGTAATGAGTGGTTTGGTTGCAGAATCGTGAGGGAGGGTCCCCTGTCCCAGCGAGCAGTGGATCTCCTCGATGTGGATCTATCCAGGCGGCCGGACGCCCCTCCCCCCCCCTCTCCCAAGGGGACAGACAAGATTCCCAGGCAAAGGGATTAACTGAGGGAAGGAAAAAGAAAAGAACAGATATTAACAACAAATAGTGCAAGACAAACATCACAACATTTGAAAGGGGTTAGGTCAATGTGGTGCCAACAATGACTCTGAGAACGTCATTTAATCTGGGTCATGTGGAAACAGGTGTTGACGGGCGTCATCCCCCCCGTGGTAGGTTTTTACATGTTCATGCAGATAGGTGAGCAAGATGAGAAATCTGAGGCAATGTGTCGCAACGCTTGAATATGTGCCCGACTCCGGGGTATCAAGTCGTTGAACAAGTATAACTAGGGTGCAGTTGGACAAATCTCCACTAAATGTCCCTCTTGTACAGGGAGAATGCTGACTCAATTGGATAGATGACTTGAGTGGAGCTACCAAGAGTGTCCTCTAGGTGTCCCTGTGAGCCAGTGTATTGGCAGTGGGATAAGTTGGAGATGTAGATTTTGTAGCGCTGAACAGGTAGCAACTGAGGGGTTTAGGGTGCATAAGCAGGTGGTTTTTGTCTGGTTCGGATTCCATTTATAGGGTCCTGGATTTAATAAACAGTCCCCTTTTGTGGTGCAATTACAGTAAGTTTGAGATATAGGATGATGCAAGATGGAATGAGGTTGAGCGTTATGGGCACCTCAAGATGGCGGTCTTTCCCCCCAAGATAACGGCCGAGGATCAGGCGAGCGAGAAAGCGCAGTGCACTATACAAAGATCCCTGCCGGTGCAGAGCATATTTGATTTAATGGGGCGCCCAATGTTCTCTGCCTATCTACGGTGCGCTTGGATGCAGAAGGAAGCAGCTTGTGGTGAGGAGTTTCAGCCGTTGTTTGGCGGGCGGTTTTAAAATGGCTGCTTTTCCCACCGAAAGATGTAATGAAGAAGGAGGGGGGGATAACTGCGGCGTTTGTGGCAGCCTTTGCCGTATCCCTCCAAGAGTGAAGAGAGTAGTATAGGCGTCAGCTGGGGCAGTTAGAAGAAGGCTCCGGCAGAGCTTAAAACCAGCGGGCACTAGCGAGTGAGGACCGCACTGATCGGCCCTGTGGGCGCTTTATTAGGGGCGACTGGATAATGAAAAGGCCAGAAGGGAGAGTGCGGGCGGCGGAACAGTCAAAGCCGCAGACCCGTGCCTTCACTTTGGGTCTGCTACTCCCACCTGTGCGCACGCTGATGCTATGCAGCAGATGTCGGCAGGCTCCGTATCTGCGCTGGAGACTCCTTGGCGACACAATGCTCCCTTGAGAAGCCGCAGGCAGATGCTGAGATGCGGCGGTATCAGGCGGCAGCTCGGCTACTGGACAGCAGGTGAGACACGGGTTATTTTCGCCGAGGCTCCCGTGGCACAGGGGAAAGCTCCGGTCCCGGTGATTTGTGGGGAGCAGGTAGGTGCGTGGTCTTTGTTCTGCACGGCTGCAGGAGGCGCAGATGGAGCGGAGTCACAGTCAGGCTCCTGGATCCCCAGGGGTGATCCATGGGGAGCTCTTCACCGGCCTGGAGGTTAGTCCCAGTTGTGGGGTCTGCCACTGAGGTCAATCAGGCTTGGTGAGCAGATGGAAGCCACAAAATTTCGGTCAGAGAAATTGAAATAAGTCATGCACACCATAAAGTAGTAGGAGGGTGCTCTGGTGAAATGGTCAAAAGACCAATATAACAGTAGTATAGATATACACCGGCACACCAAAATATATAGAGAAAAGTGGATGTATTTATTTACAAAAGAAGCAATATTATGCCACAATACTCCATAGGTGTCAAAGCTAACATAAATCTGATTACCGCACAAAATTCAGGATTAACAAGTGGTAAGAATTAGGATGCAGATGTCTCAATTGTGTATGACGTTTCGGCCAGCAGGCCTTTATCAAACAAAATCTGAAATGAAGCATAAATTCAGTGAGTACCTAATATTGCAACATGTGCAGGAGAGAAGAATAAGCTAGGAATAATAGGAAAAGGAGAAGGATAAAAAGTGAAGCAAAAAATAGGAAAAAAGAGGGGGAGGAGCCGAAAAAAGGAGGTGGAGAAAAAGAGGGGGTAGAAAAAAGGGAGGGGGAAGAGGGGAGAAATAAAGGATACATAGAGATATGAAATAACAAGGCACAGGATAAGAATATGAAAATTATAGGAAAGAATATAGAGATTGAGGAACAAGGAATACCTGCACTATGTAATGGGGAACGCATAGGAGGCATATGCAGCCTATAAAATGAACTAGGAGTCTGTTGGAAGAGAGGAGGAGAAAAACCAGGGGTTACACCGGAGGGAGGAACACATATGTAAGGGCAAGAGAGTAGGAGAATGGTACCTGTGAGGTAAAGGTGATATGCGCTCAAACGGCGGAGGAAATAAGGAATGCTGAAAGTAAAATAATAAATGGTAAATGGCGGTGACAAATAAGAACAGTAGAGGGGAGAGGTGGGTAGAAGGAGAGGGAAGGGGCTGAGTAGGTACCAGTTAGCAGAGGAGTAGTTTTGAGCGATTATTATCGACAAAGTTGAAATCGGCACAGTTTTTATTTTGATCAAAATTTTTTAGATCATGGGGATTTTTTAGGTTAAAAATTGTGCATCATCTTTTAATATCGCGCCTTTTTTTCGGCGTTTTCCTGTCTTTTGGGCCGGGGCAAATCAGTTACAGAATAGAGCAGGGTGAGATGTGTGTGCGAGGCTGCCGGGGGTTGTGTTGGTTGCGATTGGCGGGAAAAAAATACAGGGACCCCCGGTTTTACATAGAAAAACCCCTTTCCCCCTGTCCATGATCAGTGTCTCTCAGCGTTTCATAGCAGGAGGACGTGGTTTTCTGCCTTGCCAAACGGCTAGGGGAAATTATTCTATTTTTCACAGAAAAAAGTCTACTTTTAGCTGTGATCCTTACAATTTTGTTAGACCCAGAGTTTGGGAAAGTTTTTTATGCAGTTAGGAAAGAAAATTTTTAAAAGGGAGCATTACCGCTGTAATGTCACCGGAGGGGTTGCGGAGGGGGGGGGGGGGGGGGGCCCGGGGGGGAACACGGGAAAAGCTCTATAAAAATACTGGAAAAAAGTTCCCCAAGGGGCTTAGTGTGGGACATTCCCACTGCAATGCTTTATTTTTAAACCGGTTTTCTATTGAAATTTTCCTGGTTTTGGGCCCGGAATTTAAATTTTTGGATACACATTTTTTTTAGTAATTTGAAGGTCTCTTTTTAGGTGAAAAAACTCCACTTTTTTTTATAAAGAAAAATTTTCAGATAGGTGTTTTTTTTAAAAATTTTGCCCCATTCCAGCTTTGTTGATATAGCCCCCTTTGCGTTTTAAATTAGAATTTTTTCACCCAAAATTTTTTAAAGTTAAAAAGCACCAAAGGTTTTTTTGGTTTTTAGGTTGTTTTCCAAAAAATTTTAAAAAAAACCTTTTTTTTATTATCCGAATACTTTAAAAGATACGTTTTTTTTTTCACTTTCGAACTACAGCTTGTTCCCTTGAGGCCTTGCATTTAAAAAAAAATTTTTTTGTGAATCCAGAATTTTTGTAGTACCACGGTGAATTTAAAAAAAATCCAAAAAAAATATTTTTTTATTTTTCCCGGAATTTTTAAATCTTTTTTAAAAATTTGTGTTTTTTTCCCCCCTTGTTTCCCCTTTTTTTTCCTAAAAAGTTTTTTTTTGTTTTCCCAATTTTTTGGAAGGCCCCCTTTTGCCACTTGTGTATTGGTAAAAGTAAAAAAAAGCAAAATTTTGTTTTTCACCCCCCCAAAGGTTTTTTGAATTGTTAAAAAAGGGCTCCAAAAAAAAATCCCTTTTTATTACCCAAAATACATTACAGTTGGGGTTTTTTTTTTTGGCCTTTTGGGCCCATTCCAAAAAAGGAAAAAATTTTTGGGAAAAAGGGTTTTTCTATTTTTTTGCATTTAAAATTTGGGGAATTTTACGCAATTTTTTTTGGGGTTCAAAAAGGGGGAAAATTTGTTTTTGGGGGCCAAAAAAAAATTACCTTTTTTTTATCCGAATACTTTTAAGTTTAGGTTTTTTCATTTTTGGGCCCGGGCCAGTTTTTTAAATAGGGCCCCTTTGCAGTTAAAATGAACCCAAAGAAATTTTGTGTAAAGGTTTAAAACCAAAAAACGGGTTTTAAATTTGGGGGATGGGGGCCAAAAATAAAATTTTAAATTAAATTCCAATCCCATTACATATGGGGGGTTTGGTTTTTTTATTTTGGGGAAACAAACCCCGGGGTTTTGGGTTTCCAATTGGGGGAAAACCGGGTTTCCCCCTTTAAAATTTTGAAAAAACCAAAGCAAATTTTGTAAAAAAAACTAACAGGGGGGGAAAATTGGGGGAAGGGGTGGAAATAAAAAAATAAACCCTTTTTAAAATTTACCCGGGAAAAACATTTCAAAAATACCGGGGTTTTTTGGGGGGCAATTTTTTTTTGGGGGGAAACTTTAACCTTTGTTTTTGGGGGAGGGTTTAAAAAACTGCACTTTTAAAAAATTGGGGGGGAAAATCAAAAACCAAGGAATTTTTTTGAAAACCTTTATTTTCCAAACAGGGGGAAATTTGAAAGGTGCAAAAAACCCCCTTTGTATTATCTGGAAAAATTTACCTTTTTGGGGGGAAGGAAAACGGGTTTTTTTCATTTGGGGCCCGGGGGGGCCAAAAAAAGGCTTTTGTGAAAAAAAAGAGAAAACTTTGCGGGTTAAATTGGAAAAAATTCCAGGAAAAAATAATTTTGGGGTGGGTTTAACCCCACAGGTAAAGGGGGTTGAAAAAGGGGGGGCCAAAATTTAAAAAAAAAACCTTTTTTAAATTTTAAAATCCGTATTAAACCCATTTCCCCTTTTTGACAGGTGTTTTTTTCATTTTTGGGTTTCATTTCAAGCTTTTTTGGGTAGATTTTAACTTTGCATTTAAAATTTTGGAATCCAGAAAAATTTTTTTTTGGGATTTGGGGGATTTAAAGAATAGCTGTGTTTGCGTTTTTTAATAAGGGGATTTCCCCAAAAATCTTCCCAAACCTTCTCAAATTTTTATTTTTCCTAAAACATGGAGCGAAATTCAGGTGGAAAGGAAAGCAAAGAGGGGGGAAAGGGACAGGGGGGGTAGAGGTACGATGAAAAGGTTTGCTCCTTCATGCTTGGCGACAACACCCATGCCACCCGGATCGTAAAATTGAAAGGCCCCTTCGGGGCCTTAAAATGGGGTAAAGGGCCCTGTAAATTTAAAGTAACGAACAGCGTGGGCCAATCTGCCCCTTCCCAGTGGTTAAAAAAACCCTGCTTTCCAGCAGTTTTAAAACCCCCTCGCCCAAAGGTCGACCGGTCCCCAAAATGCCCCCCCCTCAGATCCCCCCAAAACATGAAGCACCCCAAATGTCAACTCGTTTTTTAACCCACACTGTGATAATCCTTTTTTCGAAGACCCCCCTTTTGATGAAAAAAATGCGGGGGGGGGTCAAAAGGGCAGGGTTAAAAGATCAAAGGCCAAAGGGGGAAAGATTTTCTTTGCTTTTAAACGCCCCATTTTATGGTGCCATCAGAGGAGGAGAAGGAAGCCGGTAAAAATCGGCAAAAATCCCGGGGCCCGGTTTGGGCAACCCTTGAAGTCCCTCTTGTTTGGGTAGCCCGCGGGTTCCTGGATGTAGAATGTCGGGAAATTGACGAAAGTCATTTTGTGTTGATGATGTTTGATGACGACATTGCGGTTTCCCAACTTTGGCTTTTTCACAGTTTTGCTTGGACCCCTTTCATCAGGACGAGGAGGAAGCCCGAGGGTATTGTCAGTCCCGGGTTCCGCCTCAAAAAGGGAGAGGGCGGCCCGAAAAAATTTCCGCTGATTGATTCCCCCAAAGCCGGGTCAGCCCCAAAACCCCCGCCCCTTCGCTTATCCCCGGGAAAAAAAGGGTTTCCAGGACCTTAAACCCGGGGCCCTTCTTTGACCCAACCCTTTGATTTCACCCGGGCAAATTTTTTTGGCCCTTTGCCTTTAAACGCATAAGTAAGGCAAAAACCCTTGGGTGGTTTAAACCCCACCCCCAAAATTGTTTGTAAAAATTGCAGCGAATGCATGATTTTAAAATGGGGCACACGGGGCCCAAATAAAAGGCCAGACCGCCCCGGCCCCCTTAAACCCTGTCAAAAACCCTCTGTTTTCCGCTCCCTCCTCCAAACACCTTTAAAGCGTTCCTCAGCTCCCCATGTCTCTCAGAGTAAGGGTCGGGATAAAAGCCCCCCGCTTCCCCCCGATTTTTCACCAGAAAACCCCCAGAGACCCCATTTACCTTCTCCTTCCGCCAGTTTGACGGACCCTGCACGCCGTACAGCGGCCAGTTAGAACCCCAGCCTTTTCTGTTTTCCGGGTTTGGGGAAAAGAGAAGAAAAGTTTAACCCCAAAACCCATCCCAAAGCCAAAAGCCTGAATGTCGGCATTGCCAGGCTTTTGGCATTTTGGGGAATGTTCCTTTTTCCGTCTGGTGGACACAAAAGGGTTCCGCCCCGCAGGGCCCCTTTTTGCCTCCCCCAATACCCAGTGCCGAGCGGGGAATTTCTTTGCCAAAAAAACCCGCCCCTCCCTGGCCACCCAAAGTGTCATCAAAAAATTTAAAGCGCGTTTTTTGCCATCTGGGGCCCGGAAAAAGTCCTTTGACCCCCGGACCCCAGGGATTAGAAAGCAGGGCCCAAAAGGCGCTTTTTCTCTGGGGAAAGCTCACCGGGTGAGCTGGGTGGATGTCTTGGGGGTGACGGGGGGCCTCAGGTTTCCGGCGCACGCTCTTAAAAACCGCGGGGAGGGTTGAGGGTTTTTTTTTTTTTTTTCCCCCAAAGGGTTTCCTTGGTGGCAATAAAGGGTGCCCAGGGGAAAACCGGCCCGTGTTGAAATTTAATCTGTCTTGGAGCCGTCCACAAAAGGTAAAAGGAGCTGGGGAAGGCTTTTTCCGCAACGAACCGAGCGTGGCGGGAAGGACCTTGTGCCAGCCCAAGGTGGTTTTGTGTTTAACGGGCGAAATCTGCTGGTCGCCCCTTAAAGGATCGGTAGGCTGGAGCACACCCCTTTGCCGGCACATGTTATAAACCCTCGTTTTTCCATAAAATTTCAAAAGGAGCTACCCCGGCTCTGGACTGCCTGTGAAAAAGGGGCTGAAGTTTTAAGTTCGAAATTTCCGCCTTTTCGCCCCCCTGTTTCCCGTCCCCCCTGGCTGCTTTGGGGCCGCATCAGCCCCGCCCCCCCGGGCAACCGTTAATTTTTGACGTGGAAAACACGCTGGAATTCCACCCTCCACATGTTTCCAGCAAATTGTGGCAGCAGCCCCAATGCCATTGGGCCCAGTCCCAAAGGGGGAAACAGGGCCTGAAAAGGCAGCGGTTGCAAACCCTCGGGGGGTTGAGCCACCGAGGGGAAAGGAAGGTAAAAAGAGCTCGGGCCACCACCCCTTCCCAGTTTTGAAAAAAAGCCACCAAAATGGTCAGTAAAGGTCCGCCCCCTTTTTGGCCCGATAAAGCTTTTGGGGTTTTGATCTTAGTTCGAAACGATCTTTTTGGAACGTTTAAAAACAACGGGTCCCGCCAGCAACGGGGGAGGAGAAGGACACAGTTGCGGACACGGAGCCTTTCTCTCCATGGGAATCCCAAAAAGGCCTCCAACAGTTTCTAAAATTTATCGGTTTTTCATTAGGCAGGGGGTTCGGGGTCCGGGGGTAGTGCAAGGCAGGCCAAATTTTCTCGGGGGTCCCAATCTTCTCAGGCAAGTCGGGGGCTGTGTTGAAGCTGTGCCCGGAAAGGGGGGGGCCGGGGGGAGGGGGGTTTTTCCTAGCCCACCGGGGTTAAACCGACGTCCCGGGTTTTGGGAAAAAGAGGTTTGGCCGAATTTGAGGGGGAAAGGAGGAAGATGAGGAAGTTTCAGTTTGCTAGTCCCCTGGGACCCAAAAGGCTTTGGGGAAATCAAGGCTCCATCTCTACTGAGTGTTTGGGGGATGCCCCAATTTCCCCCAAACATGTCCTCGCATTAAGGCCGATAAAAATGAACAACATTATGGGTGGCCACCCTCCTGGTTTCCCCGGTAAAAAACAAAACTCAGCCCCTTTTCCTTCCACCCCCCCAAATAGAGAGAAAAAATGCGGAAAAATTGGAGACCTTTGCTGATTGATAAAATGGAAAATCTTTTTGCGTTGCTTCACGTTCCCCAAATGTCACGGGGAAACCCACATCAGGAGGTGCACCCCGTAGAGTCCCAATTAGCCGTACCCGGCGCTAGCAGCAGAAAGGAAAGGTGGCGGGAAGGGCCAAATTGGGTGCCCCTTGGGCCCAATCTTTATTTACCACCTCCCCCAAACGCCTGCAATGCGGGGGACACATCCAAAACAGGACCAGTTAAAAACCCTGGTGCACGCCCTTTTTGGGTTTCAACACTGATTTTTTTTGATGTGGTTCCGGCCCCAAAATAGATTCTGGGTACCCAAAAAGGGGACGAAGGGGCCGGGGCTGCTGCCCAGGGCCCATAGAGGGGGTTGCCCTTTGCCAGCAGCCGGGCGTCATATCTAGCGGCCCCTTTCAGCCCCAGCGGGGGAAAGTAAATTAAAGACAAACCCCTTTCCGGTTTTTCCCCCAACAGATAAGGGTGGTCTTTGACTTTCATAAAGGATGAAATAAGGCATGGATCCTTGAGATGTTGGGGCCCCCCAATTCCCGAGGTAAAGGATTATTTTGCCGGTCTATTTTAGTTTCCCTCTTCAAAAAAGAAATGGCCCTTTCTTTAAAAACTTTTTTTTTTAAAATGTCATTTCTTACTGAAAATTTTTATTCTTTTTCCCCAACATTTTATTTTTTTGGGTTTTTTGTTTTGGGGAGATTTTAAAGACACCCGGGTTTTTCATGCCCAAAACCCTATTCCTTTTATTTTATTTTTAAAATTTCTTTAGGGAAGTTTTTTCGCATTTAACCCCAAAAATGGGTTTTAAGGGTTTCCCAAATTTTTTTGGGGCGGGTTTTGGGGGAAGGGGGAATACAGCAATAATCTTTGCCCTTTGGGAAAACAGAAATGTGGTTCTAGGGGGAATTTCTCCCTCAAAATTTTTTAACAGGGGCTGAAAAAGTAAATTTTGAAAATTTTTTGGGGGTTTTTGCTGTTTTTTAACCCAGAAATTTGTTCTTCACAATTGTCCAAAGGGGTAAAGGGGTCATGCTTTAAATTTTTTGGGGGAATTTTGCTGGGGAAATGAACCCTTTACAAACGGTCCTATTTTTAATAAAATGTTGTTTCTAACAGACTTTGTTTTCACAATTTTTTAAAGTGGTAAAAGGGTTTATGCTTTAAATTTTTTGGGGGGCATTTTGCTGGGAAATTGCAGCTATAAAACAGGTCCAAAATTATAAAAAATTTTGTTTCAAACAGAAATTTGTTTTTTCCCACAATTGCCCAAAGTGGTAAAGGGTCTGCTTTGAATTTTTGGGGGCATTTTGTGGGGCATGCAGCTATACTACGGGTTTCTATTAAAAAAAAAATTTTGTTTTAAAAAGGCCCATTTGTTTTTTCACAATTGCCCCAAAGGGGTCAAGGGTCATGCTTTAAATTTTTTGGGGGGGGCTTTTTGCTGGGGCAGGGCAGCTGGGTTTAACAGGTCCTATTGAAAAAAAATGTTGTTTCTAAACAACTTTTTGTTCTTCAAAATTTTGTCAGGTGGTCAAGGGTGAGGGTTTTGGGGTCGGGAAAACGGGGAATATTTTGGACACTTTTTAAGGGGGAACATATTGAAAAAATTGACTTTTTTTTTTTCCCAAGATCTTTAAATTTTAGTTTCCCCAACCCTGTATTGAGAAAAACCCATTTAATACAAATTAAAAAAAGAGAAAAAAAAGCATGGGGGGTTTTCCCTTCCTATTTTAAATAAATGTGTTTTCTAAATTTAAAACCCTACAAAAAAAAACTTGCATGTCCCAAAAAATAGCGGGTTAAAAAAATTCCTCTAAATTTTTTTACAAGGGAGGAAACAGGAAAACTTGAAAGTGTAGGTTATTCAGGGGGACAGGGAAATTGGGGGAAATGGACAGAAAACCAAAGTACAGAAAAACAATTTCCCCCAGAAACGTTGAGTAAAAATGAGAAAAAAAATGCCAAAAAAAAAGGGCCCACCTGGGGGGAACCAGGAGCGTTAACCCCCCAGTTTTTCCCAAAATAAAGCTAAAATTGGTCCCCCCCTCATAGGGAAGGGGAAAGCGGCTACCGGGAAACGGGGGACGGTATATGCCCACTGAAACTAAAATGGGGGTTTTTTTTTTTTCCCAAGAACCCCCCTTTTTTTTTTTTTTTTTTTTTTTTTTTTTTTTTTTTTTCCCCCCGGCCATTTTTTTTTTTTTAATTTTTTTTTTTTTTGGGGGGTTTTTTTGGGGGCAGGGTTTGGGGCTCTTTGCTGTGGCCCGGGACAGGTAAAAGTCATTTTTCCAGTGAAATAAAAAAGGGGTGGTTAAAAGGGCCCTTTTTTTTCCCAGCATTTTTTAAATTTGGGGTCATGCGGGTTTGGGGCAAATGCTGTGGCTCGGCAGGGATATTTCTATGTCCAGGGAAATTTAAAAAGGGGTGGTTTGAAAGACTTTTTTTTTTCCGGGGACTTTTTTAATCTGGGGGTAAAGCAGGTTTGGGGTCTTTGCGGGTTTCCCGGGGCGGGGAAATAGAAAATTTTCCCAAATTCAAGTAAAATGAGGTTTCAAATATTACGGGCCTTTGGCATTTTTTTAATTTGTGGGTGATGAGGTTTAAGGGTCATGCTGGGGATCAAAAACAGGGATTAGTGAAAGGGGTTTTGTGTTTTTTTTTTTTCTGTGGCTTTTATAACCAAAGTGTGTTGCCTAAAGTTTGTAGCACTTTATCCATTTGACTGTTGTGGATTTTAATTCCAGCTTCTCCAGCCCTGTGGGTGTAAGAATGAAGGTGTTGTTGCTCTCCCATAGACTTTAATGGTCATCGGCGATAATCTATCATCGACCATCGAATATCTTGTTGATGATGGCCGACTATCGACCATCGACCGATGTCGATAGCCAACGTAATCGCTCAACACTACTCATCACTAGTAATGGAGCTAGAGAGAGTGCAGAGATGAGCAACCAAGCTTATAAGGGTAATGGAACATCATAGTTATGAGGAGAGGTTAGTAGAATTGAACTTATTTAGTCATGATTAATTTATATAAATTTATAAATGGTCCCTACAAAACGTATGGGGAAAAATGATTTCAAGCAAAGCCCCCTCAAAAGACAATGGGACATTCCCTTCGGCTATAGAAAAATGGATTCAATCTCCAGAGGATAAGGGCGTTCTTCACTGTAAGAACTGTGAATCTGTGGAATAGCCTGCCTGAGGAGCTGGTCACAGCAGGAACAGTCGAGAGTTTCAAGAAAGACTTAGATAACTACCTGAAACTAAAGAATATTAATGCGTATGTAGCTAAGTAAAATTCTGGATCCTGGCTCGTGAGGGTTCTGTGATCAGAGATGGGGTTTCCACTGGAGCAGCTTGGTTCTTGCCTTTTGGGTTTCAGGGCATTCACCAGTGGGAAGGCTGGGCTTAAAATCCTTGTCTCCCTCCCTTCAACCACATTTTACCCACCCTTGGTTGAACTTTATGGACACATGTCTTTTTTCAACCGTAGTAACTATGTAACTAATGAAATGTATGTAAACTTTTGACTTTGTAGAAGGTAACAAAAACGCCTTAAATATTATATCATAATTCTGGCATATGGCACATATAAATAATTTTGGTAATTCTAATTGACCTAAAATGAGTAAGGCTAATTCTGATTTCATGTAAGATAGTGAGAAAAAAATGCAAATGTGTCTTTTTATAATGTCTATGTAAACTTCTGGTTCAGCTGTATATTAAATGACTATGTCAAGGATACTAGCCAGAACTTAAGAAAAAATAGAGGCATGTTTTTATTACTAATGCATACTAACCAATGAAAAAGCATTTAATAATGAGGGATTCTTATAATAAATTAATAATAATTAGAGATGGGCGAATGGATTCTAACAAATTGAAATTTGTTTAGAGTTTCAGGCAAAATTCGATTCTAAGCGAAGGCGAAGTTCATGGTGATTCACGGGAACGAACCGTCTTTTTTTTCTAAAATGGCCGCGAGCACATGTCGTGACATGGGGCAGAGAACTTTGGGAGGAAAACAGGAACACCCTCAATGTCATGTACTGACATGAAGCCAATCAGCAACCAGTGGGCTTCTGTGATGTCACAGCCCTATAAATGCGGATGCCATCTTAAAGTCTGCCACTTGTCAGTGTGTCTACTGTCCACAAGCATCTGGCTGCTTCAGCACTCTATTGCACTCTGTGTAAAACAAATCCGTTTTTTGAGCTAGTGGGGTGAAAGACCTTCACAAGTATGTGTCATATACATACCTGATCCGGAACCAGCGGTTTTTATTTTGTTTGTTTTAGTTTGTGAGGTATTCTCCATAAAATCCAGGGTGTATGTGTTTCTGCCCCATACACGCCTAAATTTCATCTGGTTCATTCTGTAGGCTATTTTATACCAAGGGTCAATTTATCCTCTTGTTTGTGGGGTAATTTGAGACAACTACAGGGTGTGTATTTCTGCCCCATACACGGCTGAATTCCATCTGGTTCATTCTGTAGGGTATTTTATACCAAGGGTTAATTTCTTGTCTTGTTTGTGGGGGGAACTTGAGTCAAATACAAGGTGTGTATTTCTGCCCCATAAACGACTAAAATCTATCTGGTTCATTCTGTAGGCTATTTTATGCCAAGGGTCAATTTCTCCTCTTGTTTGTGGGGGAATTAGAGTAAAATACAGGGTGTGTATTTCTGCCTCATAAACGCCTGAATTCCATCTGGTTCATTCTGTAGGGTATTTTATACCAAGGGTCAATTTCTCCTCTTGTTTGTGGGGGAATTTAAGTCCAATACAGGGTGTGTATTTACCATATACAGACATCTTCAATAAACAGAGTCTGTTGTATTGTAAATTTTTAATCAAACAGTATGTCAGACAGAGGTGGCAGGTCCTTCACATGCGAGTGGCAGTGGCACAAACATTCCTGGAGCAGGCAGAGGTCGCAGCACACTAAGGTGACGCGGTGAGGCCAGAGCTACCGGTGTCATCTAGCGGCTGTGTGTTTATCACCAAGCCAATTATTCTTGATTGGTTGACTAGGTCATCCACTTCCTCCCAGATGACATCCGACAACCCCAGCCAAGAGTCTGTGGGTTCGTCAGACACAACCCTTAGTTGGCATAGCCCGGGAACAGGTCAGGCACCCTCACTTGTCCTCGACCCACCTCTGTCCCATCCGGTTCCCTCAGCCAGAGAACTACTATGTGGTCTGGGCTCTGCGCCACTATACAGCGAGGACAAACTATTTGAGGACAGTCAGCAGCTACTTGGCAGTGAGAGGTGGAGCAGACATCCGCTGCTTCTTGCAGTAGGTGGGAAATTAGTTATGTGGAGAATGGCAGGGAGTTATTTGCGAGGGGGTCTCTCGCATACCGAAACTTTTTGGGGAGGACGCAGTGATGGCAAACCTAATCTTTTGACAATGTAGCCTATGCACTTGGGACCCGGGAAAAAAGGGTTTTTCATCATCATCAAAGGGGAGAAGAGGGCACAGTTTTGCACATCACAGCAGGCAGCCAGAAAAATCCGGTTGTGTGGCCGTGATCACATATGGCAGCAGTGCGAGGTCGGGGAACCAAACGGCCATGGGGTAACCACTGCTTTGCAGGTCCAAGAAAGTAGCGGCAACCCGGGGCTCACAAGGGCAGCGGGTATAAAATCAGTCAGTGCGGGGGCGTTTGGGGTAAAATCACCTACCCCCTGCGGGGTGGCGTTTTTTTTCCAAAAACACCGGGGGAGCCAAACAATGTATATGTAGAATCAAGGGCAGAAATAAAAGCTGGGGCCCGGGAGCAAGGCTCCACCAGCCCCGCCAAAGGGAAACTGTTTCCCCTTTCCCCTCATCTACCGGTCCAGATTCTCCTGCCCTTTTCACCACTCAAGGGCCCAGCAGTCCTTCACCGAGGGGATTGCCAGAACAGCATTTTGCGTCCAACCATCCTACGGCGCAGAAGCTGACCGCCCTGTCCAAGTTGAAGGTACTGCAGTTCCCCTTTCCAGGTTGGACTCTGCACTGTTCAAGAACTAATGGCTTTTGCTGAGGGGAGGTCCAAGCCTTATTTTTTTTTTGAAAAGGGAATTCCAGCCCTGCACAAAATATTAAACAGAAAGGGGGCCAGCCTTGAAGCCTTCGGTTTTTTTCCAAGGGGGCACGGGGCTTAACTACGTCAGGGACAAACATGTCCTTTACGGCCACTGAGTGAATGTGTTCCGCCCAGCCACACCAACAACTTGGACTGGAGACGCCACTTTCTCCTTCATGTTGTCAAACTGCTGATCCTGCACAATGTCTTCCTCCTCCTCCACCCCCACCCCAGCCTCCACAATCAGTTTTTTTGCTCCATCATACCACATGTAGGGCAGAGCGGGGTCCGCATTCTACATCCTTTTCCTGGGCAAAAAATCACACATGGGAGGAACTCTCCACATCATCAACCGAAATCAAGTGTGGCTTTCTCCACACAACTGCAAATCGGAACCAGGGGCAGACAAGGGGGAACAGGTGTCCCCGCGCACCGAAGGGCTGGCCCCTTTTTCTGCATGGCGCCTGTTCAATCGGGTTTCAAAGGTTTCCACAAGTCTTCCCCCCCATCTGCAAACATTCAAAAAAACCAGGGAAAATGTGCATGCACTTCATCCATTTCCTAGAAAGCCAAGCAAAACCTCCTTGAGCTGCAGTGGCAGAACAGCCCTCCCAACATAGGCTGTTCCACCCGCTGGAATTCCAGCCTCCACATGTTGGACCGACTGTATGAAAAGAGAAAGGCCATTAATGATTTCTTGATGATCCAAGTGGACAGTAGTACTCCCCTGGAAATGTTGATGTCACCAGGGGCACCCAAAGCCCTTTGAGGAGGTCACGTTTTTTGTATCCCCCGGGACTACAGGATGAAAACCTTCCACTGTTTCATGTCCGGAAACAATGCTGAAAATCTGTCGGTAGGGGAGGAGCCTGGCGACACATCTCACAGCCACATGTTCCGGTGGGGGCTAACTTGAGGGGAAACTTTGGGGAAAACCAAGCAATGTGTCACGAGCGGTGCTGCGGGCCGGCCCGCAGCGAAACCGTGTTTCCCCCCCTCGGGGTCCCAAACGGGGGGTTGGGAGCCCCGCTGGCGCGGGCACCTCGCTCTGATTGTTTCCCTGGCCCCCTCCGTTCAGTCTTCTCCCCTGCCGAGGCCCTTGGGGCACCGTGCACTCGGCATAAAATTTAAAGGGCCAGCGCCCGGTAATTGAAAAAGCTGGGCTGACCCTATAAAGGTGAATCCACGTCACTACCTGGAAACTTTATGTTCCGACCTAAGAAAGCTTTCCCGGGAATTGGGTCTTGCCATTTTTTTCTGATCTTGCCTACGTTCTCGACCTGACCCCTTCGCTGCCTGCCCTGACCCCTGCCTGTCCACAACTCATTTTCTCAATTATGATCTGTACCTCTGATCTGGGCCCCGCCACCGAAAAATTTTTTACGGGGTAGGCCCGGGAGGCCCCCCCTCTCTGTGAAAACCAGGTCCTTTCATAACCCGCCCCTGGCGTGGTTATACCACCCTTTGCGGTAGCCATAGAACCATACCCCGGCCCTCACAGTAAGATCCGGCCATGAATCCCCCCAAGTCCCCTCCCAAGCATTGGGGATCTTACGCTTTTTTTGCTCAACAGTCGCAGAAAATCGACAACAGGCACAGAAATTTGGGCCAGCTCCCCCTCCATGAGCAGCAACCCCTTGCATCCCTACAGCAGGCCTTTTTTTTGTCTGGGGTTTCCCATCTACCCCCCGCTTTTCCATTGGCCCCGGGGCTCAAGCACCGGCTTCCATAAAACCCAAATTTATCGGGCCCAAAGCTTGAAAGGGGTTTCATTATCCCGTGCTCTATCCTGGAACTGAGGCGGGTCGGTTTTTTTTCAGAAAGGGCTAAAGAGCCTTCATGGGGGGTCTGCTATCCGGGGAAAGGGGGCCGGGGCCGCGTGACCCCCTCTGGGGAAAGGAATTACCCCCGGACCGTGGATTAAAAAGGAAATTTCCCAGCGTCTTCGAGGAGCCGGAGCGGGCATATCAGCAGGACAGCACCTTTTAACCTTTGACAAGGGGGGCTCCTCCGGGGTGATATGCTGTTCAAAAATTTTGCACACGGCTTTGGGGCTGTCTTGAAGAAGCCGCCCTTTGTGCCACTTTAAAAAGGGTCCGGGCCCGTAGTGTAAAAGGCGCCTTGCAGCAGGACCTTCCCGTCTTTCCTGAGCAATTTACCACCTGGCCTGCCCGCGGGGGTACCAGGTTTTGGGGGGGTATTCTCTGAGAAACGGCTGGACGCGCCCCTCATGGCCCTTATGACTGCCCCAAAAATCTTCTCCCTGGACCAGTCCCCCCCAGGAAGGGTCACCACTGTCCCTCCCGAGGGTCAGGGTTTTATCAAGAAAATTTGCAGAAGGGCTTTTTCGCAATCCCCCTCTAGAATCTAATAAAAAACACGTGAAAAAACCCCTTCCCTCTCCCATGATCTCAGAACTTTTTGACCGCCCGGGGAGCAAGGTTTCTCCCAAATTGAAATTGTGAGGAGCCTATAATCCATCAGAGTTTTGGAAGGGCGAATGGAAAACGCTTTTTAAAAACCAGATGGAATTTCAAAAATCTTTGATGCCCTTTGGGGTATGCAATGCTCAAATTTTGTTCCAGGGAATTCGTCAAAGACATCTTCAAGGACCCACCTATAAATTGTCTTGTACGGCGATTAAAATGATTTTTTTTCCAGAAAATTCGGATTATCGGACACAATTTTTCCAGGTTCTGAGATGTTGCGTAACAACCGGGCTATATGCCCAAACGGGGGAAATGCTTGTTCCATCAAACCCCCTCCCTTTTTGGGTATATATTTCCGATCTGTCGCAGATGGATCCCGCTAAACCTCCACGGTGCTACAATAGCCCCAACCTTTGGTCCTTTTGGGCATCCAATGTTTCCCGGGTTTTGTCAAATTTCCGGCAGTTTATTCCCTATTCCTACATGGGGCTCCCATTGGGCCCCCACCAGGAAAAATGCTAACCAGAGGTTGCCTCCAGCGCCAAAAGGCTTTTACGAATTAAAACGACCTTTTTTTTCCCGGGGCCTATTTTGGCCCGGCTAAATCCGGAAAGACCTTTTGCCTTGGAGGTGGATGCCTCTTCCGTGGGAGCGGGGGTGGTTCTCACACAGAAAGGACACAAAGGCAAGACCCTTACTTGCGGGTTCTTCTCTAAGACCTTTTCGCCGGCGGAGAGGAATTATGCCATTGGTGATCGAGAACTGTTGGCCATCAAGTTGGCCTTGGAGGAATGGCGACATCTGCTGGAGGGGGCAATTGACATCTTTACTGACCACAAGAACTTCCTGTACCTACAAACGGCCCAACATCTAAACCCTTGCCAAGCCAGGTGGTCCCTCTTTTTCTCACGCTTCAATTTCAGGATTCACTTCCGACCTGCCGAGAAATATGTCAAGGCTGATGCACTCTCGCGTGCTTCTGATACTGTCGCTGAAGAACCTATACCTCAGCACATTATTTCCCCTGAACGATTGGTCCACGTGGCTCCTGTAAATCTCCACGGTGTTCTTTCAGACAAGACATACGTACGTCCAGAGCACAGGAGAAGCATTCTGGTGTAGGGGCATAGTGCCCTTCTGGCTGGTAACCCCGGGATACGGAAGTCCTTCGCACTTATCTCTAGACACTGTTGGTGGCCTACTCTGGTTCGAGACGTAGGACTTCATTCTTTCCTATGCCACGTGTGCTCAGAACTAGGTCTCACGCCATAGGCCTGCAGGTCTCTTACTGCCCGTTCCTGAGGCCCCATGGACACATATAGCCTTGGACTTCATCACGGACCTTCCTGCATCCTAGGGGAATTCTGTCATCTGGGTGGTCACAGACTGGTTCTCAAAAATGTCCCACCTTGTGCCTCTTCCTGGTCTACCGCCTACTCCACAACTGTCCTGTCACTTCTTCCGGCATATTTTTCGCCTGCATGGGTTACCCTTGCACATTGTCACCGATCGGGGAGTTCAATTTGTCTCCTGATTTTGCCGCCCTCTGTGTTCTCGCTTGCAAGTCAAGTTGGACTTCTCATCGGCCTATCACCCTCAGATCAATGGTCGGGTGGAATGAGTAAACCAGATTTTGGGGGAGTACCTGCGTAATTTTGTGTCCGGACGCCAGGACAATTGGGCCGAGCTGCTTCCTTCGGCCGAATTCTCCTACAATCATCGGGATTCGGATGCAGCCGGCGTGTCTCCATTTTTTGTTGTCTATGGCCACCACCTGTTCCCCCCCTTCCCATACCTATGGCTTCTGAGGTTCCTGCTGTGGATGACCAAGTTCGGGATATCAAGGCCATCTGGCAAGAGACTCGGCGTGTCCTACTCCGGGCTTCGGCTCGTATGGAAACCCAGGCTGACAAAAGGAGGAGACCTGCCCCGACGTTCCCCCCCCAGGGGACAAAGTTTGGCTATCTTCTAAGCATGTGCACCTGAAGATTCCCAGTTATAAATTGGGTCCGTGGTTCCTGGGGTCTTTTAAAGCGCTTCAGTAGCCCTAAGGGGGGGATACTGTCACGAGAGGTGCCGCTGGCCGCAGCTGCACCTGTGCTTTCGGTCCCTACTGGGGTTGAGTAGCGGCGCTGGACGGACGGCGGGCGCACTCACTCTGATAGCTTACCCGACCGCGCTCCTGTTTCGTCTTCTCCCTCTGCTGGCCAGGGCGTGCGTGGCCACCCCGTAGGGCGCGCGTGCGCTCGTGCATGTAAATTTAAAGGGCCAGCGCGCCGGTAAGTGGATAATTTCCGGGCCCTATATATGGGTGAGGTACACGTCACTTCCCTGCTGGATTTTTGTTGCTTCTGAGCCTTAGAGAAAGCGTTCCTGAGAATTATTGTCTTGCCGTGTTTTCTGACCTCTGCCTTTGTTTCTCGACTCTGAACCTTCGCTGCCTGCCCTGACCTGCCTTCCTGTCCACGAATACGGTTCACGGATTACAATTCTGTACCTTGTGCACCTCGGCCGCCACTACAGGCAAGTCGCATCAGGGGTAGCGACCTGGTAGGTCTCCCGCCACAGCAAGTCCATCCCTTTTTGCGGCGGGCTCTGGTGAAAACCGGGTCCTACTTAGACTCCGCTCCCTGGCGTGGCTTATACCATCGCTTGCGGTGGTCCAGCGGATCCACTACTCCGGCCATCACAGAGTGTCTTGCGAAAGGAGTGGTTTTTCTACTCAGGTGACAGGATAGGAGGAGCAGAAGCAGCCGGAGTAGAGGGAGATGAGAAAAACGAGGAAGATGACCCACACACTACATTGCAGTATACAGTGGAGATGGAGGCAGGGAGTCCCTCAGAGTCACTTGCACAGATGGCCCACTGCATGCTGATTTGCCTGACTAGTGACAGCCGAATAGTCACCATCCAGAAGAGGGATGACTTCTGACTCTCCACCCTCTTGGACCCTCGCTACCGGCCCAAAATGGGAGCCTTTTTTCACTTGCTGATAGGGAGAACAAACTCAAGTACTATAGAGAAATCCTATGTAGTCAGATGGCCTCTGCCTATCTGCGCCATCATCCATCCTCTAGCAGGTCTGACCCCCCCCGGGTTCCCAAATATGAATGAGGAAAGACAAAAATAATAATAAATCCAAAAAGTCCCATCTTCTATTATTAACTTTTAATAGTAAGGGCACTGCTATGGGGAGCCCAATATTATTGGGCAATATAATGTAAATGCTCATCAGGTTTGTGATATCATTAAAAAATGTGGGAGAATTTTATGTCAGGACGGAAAACTGAGAGCGAGCTTACCCACGACTCCTAAGATCACATATCATAAATGGCTTGGTAGGCAACCTAATGGATGCTTCAAGTGTGGCTCATGTAAATTTTGCCAGTATGATGTGAACTGTAAAGAATTCCAAGGAGGAGCTAATGGTCAGTGTTTTAGCATTAGGGGCTTCATCAACTGCTTATCAGTGGGTGTGATTTATTTGGCAACCTGCCCTTATTCACCAAATTATGTAGGAAAAAACAAACGTGAGTTTCGGAGAAGGATAGGAGTTCACGTAGGGGACATAAAGAGATTGATAGATAATCCCATTTCGAGACACATACGGGAAAAACATGATGGGTGGACTGAGTTCATATAATTTAGAGGGATTGATATCGTGAAACTGTCAGTCAGGGGTGGAGACTGGGATAAGTTGATCTTGCAAAGGGAGGTCTAGTGGATTTATAGGCTCAACTGTATCCACCCGCATGTCTTGAATGATACATTGTTCTACACATGTTTTCTCTGATCAACTGGTTATGATTAGTGATGAGCGATTGCGGCAACTATCGTCAACGGGATAGTCAATATCGTCAATTATCAAGCCCATATACGATAAGAGATAATCGCTGTTGACCAGTCAAGTCTATGGGAGAGGAACAACACCTTAATTCTTACACCCAAACAGGGCTGGAGAAGCTGGAATTAACATCCACAACAGTAAACTGGATACGTGCTACATCTTAGGTAACAAAAGTCACAGAAAAAAAAGACACAGACTATTCACTATCCCTGTCTTGTACCACAGCATGACCCTTAAACCTGCATGACCCACAAATTAAAAAGTGCCAGAAGGCAGTATGATTTGAACCATCATTTTAGTTGAACTGGAAATTGACTATGCCCGTCCTGGAACGCAGCTTGACCCTTAAACCTGTCTGACCCACAGATTAAAAAGTGCCAGAAAACGGAGTCTTTGAACCACCATTTTAGTTGAATTGGACTTTGACTATACATGTCCTGTACCGCAGCAAGACTCTCAAACCTGTCTGACCCACAGATTAAAAACTGCTTGAAAAAGGAGTATTTGAACTACCATTTTAGTTGAACTGGACACTGACTATACCTGTCCTGGACCATGTTATGACCATTAAAACTGTCTGATCCACAGATTAAAAAGTGCCGGAAAAAGGAGTCGGTAACGTCGGTGTCCAGGAATACCTCATCCTCCTCCGCTTCCTCTGGCACAGCTTCAACACAGCCCTGACTTGCCTTGCACTAGCCCTTGACCCCAAACCACTGCCTAATGAAGACGGATAAAATTGTGAAACTGCCGGGCCTTCTGGATTCGACGGAGAGAAAGGCTCCATGTCCACATCTGTGTCCGTCTCCTCCTCCGTCTCAGGTGGGACCTGATGTTTCGGAGTGTCCAAAGATCGTTCCAGAACTAAGATCCCCACAATGCTCATGCTGACAAGGGCATTGTCCGCACTGACCATTTTGGTGGCTTCTTCAAAACTGTCAAGGATGTTGCAGAGCTCTTTCACCTGCCTCCACTCAACACCCGCGGGTCCGCACCGCTGCTTGTCAGGCCATGTGTCACTTTGTACTGCGTAATGGCATTGCGCTGGCGCCACAACCCGCTGGAGCATGTGGAGGGTAGAATTCCAGCTTGCTGCCACCTCAACAATGAGACGATTGACGGGGAGGCTGAGCTGACGCTGCAACGCAGCCAGGCGAGACGAATCAGCGTGCGAACGGCGGAATTGTGAGTTCAGACCTCGAGCCTTCCTCAGCAGACAGTCCAGACCCGGGGAGCGCTTTAGAAATTTCTGGACGACAAGGTTCGTGACATGTGCCAGGCAAGGGATGTGCTCAAGCCTACCGATAAGAGAGTGGCCAGCAGATTTCGACCGTTATCGCACACCATCTTGCCTGGCACAAGGTTCTTGTCACCCAGCCAGCGCTCGGTCTCGTTGTGAAGAGCCGTCCACAGCTCCTGACCTGTGTGTTGATGGTCTCCAAGACAGATTAATTTCAACACGGCCTGGTTTCTATGGACACGTGATGCCACCAGAGGACCTTGGGGGAAAGAGCCCTGCACCATCCCTGCGGTTTTGAAGAGCGTGCGGCGAGCCTGAGAGCCACCTTTACCACCAGAGAAATCCACCCAGCTACACCCAGTGAGCTGTCACAGAGATATAGCGGCCTTGGCCGTGCTTACTAGTGCATGTGTCGGTTGTCAGATGGACTTTGCCGGACACCGATGCAGAAAAATGCGCTTGAAATTTTAGGTGACACGTGGCTGGCCAGGGCAGAGACGGCTTTTCTGGCAAAGAAATGCCTGCTCGGCATCTGGTATTGGGGGCTTGCAAGGGCCATGACGTGGCCGAACCCATCTGTGTCCACCAAGACAAAAAAGGCAACTTTTCCAACGCCAAAAGCCTGGCAATGCAAACATTAAGGATTTAGACTTTGGGATGGTTTGGGTTAAAGTGTTTCTTCTGCTCCCAAACCTGGTAAACAGAAGGCTGGCTGCTAGACTGGCTGCTGTATGGCGTGCAGGTCATCAAACTGGTGGAAGGAGAAGGAGTAGGATGTGTCTCTGGTGGTGCTGGTTTTACTCGGGCGACGGTGGAGGGTGTAGGGGAGGCTGATCCTTGATCATGACTCTGAGAGACATTGGCAGCTGAGGAACGCTTGGTGTGTGGTGGCGGGAGGAGGAGGCGGAGAAACAGGGTGTGAAAGTGGTTGGAAACCCGGCATCGGTATGGCCTAGTTTGGCCAAGTGTTCCCTCCATTTCAACTCATGCATTCGCTGCATGTGACTAGACATGTTAGTGGTGGTTAAACATCTAAAATTCTTCCCTCTACTGATGTGTTTACAACAAAGGCGGCATATAACATCGCTGGGTGAATCAGAAACTTGCTCGAAAAAGGCCAAGGCTTGAGAGGTACTGGACCTTTTCAACGGCGATAAGCGAGGAGCGGTGTTTCCGCTGTCATGGCGGGCAGAAAAATCTCAGCGACTTGTGCGACCGCCCTCTCACCCTTTTTGAGGCGGAAGCCGTACTGACCCTCCCCCATCGTCTTCCTCCTGTCCAGTGATGAAGCGCTTGCAAGCAAATTCTGCTGAAAAGACCACGTTGGATCCGCAATGTTTGTCATTTCATCATAAACACAGGTGACTTCATCGTCCTGACATTCTGCATCCTGGAGCTGCGGACTACAAGCAACAGGCACTGCAAGGCGTTGCCGACCGCCCTGGATTTTTGCCGATTGACCGAGTTCCTTCTCCTCCTCTGATGGCATCAGCACTTGGGCGTCAGAGCAGACAAAATATTTCCCCTTTGGGCCCTTTTTATCTTTGGAAATGCCTTCTGACCCCCAAACCCCAATTTGTCATCAAAAAGGTCTTCAGAAAATGGTTTCCACATGGTGGGTACATGAGTTGACATTTGGGCTGCCTTTGCTTCATGTTGGACGGATGCTGACGATATGATGGCGACGTTTTGTGGCCGTGACTGAGAGGGGCGAGGAGGTTTGACTGCTGGATGCAGGTTGCATTAACCACTGAAGAAAAGATTGGCGACACTGTTCGTTACTGAGATTCACAGGGCCCTGACCCAGCGATGACAGGCCTGACGGTCCTGCAACCGACGATCCACTGGCTTACGTGTTGTCGCCAGCATTGGAAGGAGCACCTTCTCTCGTACCTCTACCTCCATGTCCTACCCCCCCCCCCTTTTCTCGCTAACACCTGCATTTCGCTCCATGTTCAGTAAGATAAAAATTTAAGAAGGTATGGAAGAGTTTTTGATAGTCTCTTATTGAAATACGTCAAATCACAGCTATTCTTAAATCCCTCTAATTTTCTACAGCCAACTAAGATTAGAAACTGAATTGTTTCTAGCAAATACCTGTGAAATGTGGTCTGGTGGAAGAACCGTAAGACAAAATCCACAGTGTTCTTCCTTCAGTCCCAGGGATTTACAACGCCCAGTAGGACTAGGAATTGATAGTTTTCAACAAAATTTCATACAAGTGCACTATCTGCGCCAAACTGAGATTCACCGACCGCAATAAAACTATTCAGAAGTTACACGGAAGAGAAATTGCGTTTTTTGCAGTAATGACAAACGAGAACAGTTGCTAGAAGATTTTTCTATCAGAATTGTCGTACAACGTGTTTATTTGAAAAAAAACTGGGGCGAACCAAAGTGCAAGACAGCTATTTAAAAGTTATACGGATAAGAAAAGATGGGTTTTGCACAAATGAATTCAAACAGAAGTTTACCACAAAAATTTCTGATATTCAAATTTAAGTAAAAGGTGGTCTTTGAAAAAAAACTGGGCCGCAAAGTGAATTACAGTATTTAAAAATTTATACGGATAATAAAAAGGTGGCCTTTTGCACTATGAATTAAAGCTGCAATTTACTAGCAAATTTCTGTATCTGATATAATTACAAGGTGTGGTGTTTAATCAAAAACTGGACTGCGCAAAGTGTAAAACTCTCTATTTAAAAAGGTATATGGATTATAAAAAGGGGGTTTTGCCACCTATAAAATACACCTGCAATTACTAGCAAATTTTCTCTATCTAATATAAGTACAAGGTGGGTCTTTGATCATAACTGGGCTGCTAAAAAGTGAAAATACACCTATTTAAAATTTATTACGGATAATTAAAGGTGGGTTTGCCACTATTGAAATACACCTGAATTACTAGCAAATTTCTGTATCTGCTATTAGTACAGGTGGGATCTTTGATCAAAACTGGACTGCGCCCTAAGTGAAAAAACACTATTTAAATTATATACGGATAAATAAAGGTAGGTTATGGCACCTATAAAATTCACATGCAAATTATACCTAGCAAATTTTCTATCCTAATATAAGTATATAAAACAAGGTGGGTCTTTGAACATATTGGACTGCGCCAAAGTGTGGGAAAAACACCTATTTAAATTTAATACGGATAATAAAGGTTAGTTTTGCACTATAAATACACCTGCAATTACTAGCAATTTCTGTATCCTATTTAAGTACAAGGTGGGCTTTAGATCAAAATGGGGGCAACAAAGTGAAAAACACCTATTTAAAAATGATACGGATAATAAAAGGTGGGTTTTGCACCTATGAAATACACCTGCAATCACTAGCAAATTTATGTATCCTGATTAGTGTTGAGCGATTGCGTTGGCTATCGAGATCGATCGATAGTCGATAGTCGGCCGCTATCGATAGGTTTTTTTCGATAGTGAGCATCAGATATGCGCGGATGACCATTTAAAGTCTATGGGAGAGCAACAAACACCTTCATTATTTACACCCAATCAAGGCTGGAGAGAGAAGCTGAAATTAACATCCACAACAGTCAAATGGATTACATTGCTGCATCTTAGGGCAAACACACATTAGGTTATAAATGTCACAGAAAAAAATTGTCACAGACCATTTAATATCCCTGTCTTGTACTCAGCCTGACCCTTAAACTGGCATCACCACAAATTAATAAGTGCCAGAAGGCAGTATGATTTGAACCATCATGTTACTTGAATGACATTGAATATCACTGTCCTGGCAACGCTGAATGAGCCCCATTCCTGCATGGACCCCCACATCTTTAAAAAGTGCCGGAAAAAGGAAGTCTTTCAACCCACCATTTTAGTTTCACTGGACATTGACTATACCTGTCCTGGGCCACAGCATGAGCCCCAAACCTGCATGACCCCCACATTAAAAAGTGCCGGAATAAAAGGAGTGTCTTTCAAACCACAATTTTTAGTTTCATTGGACATTGACTATACTGTCCTGGGCCACAGCATGAGCCCAAATCCTGCATGACCCCCCACATTAAAAAAGTGCCGGAAAAAAGGAGTTTTCAACACCATTTTTGTTTTTCACTGGGACATTGACTATACCTGTTCCTGGGCCACAGGCAGGAGCCCCAAACCTGCATTGACCCCCACATTTAAAAGTGCCGAAAAAGGGAGTCTTTCAACCACCATTTTTAGTTTCATGGACATTGACTATTTACCCTGTCCTGGGCCACAGCATGAGCCCAAACCTGCCTTGGTCCCCTCACATTTAAAAAGTGCCGGAAAAAGGGGCTTTCAACCACAATTTTAGTTTCACTGGGACATTGACTATACCTGTCTGGGCCACAGCATGAGCCCCAAACCGGCCTGACCCCACATTTAAAAATGCCGAAAAAGGAGTCTTTCTACCACCATTTTAGTTTCACTGGCATTGACTTTACTGTCCTGGGCCACAGCATGAGCCCCATAAACCTGCATGACCCCCACTTAATAGTGCCGGAAAAAAAAAGGGTCTTTCACCACATTTTAGTTTCACTGGACATTGAAATACCTGTCTGGGCCACAAGCATGACCCTGGGCGGGTTACAGTGGGTTTCTGGTTGAAAGCCCAGGCTGGCGTCGTCATCTATTAACACGCAGTTTAAAATGCCATGATGACGCGAGCAACGAAAACTGTCGTGCGAAGCAGGAGTGCGAAGCGGAAGGTGTGAGAAACTCCAGCCTTCCTCTATACACAGTCAAGCCCTGGGTAGCGCTTGCCCCTTTAGGAGTGGGGAAAAAAATTTGAGCTTCACTTGGGAAATATGGGGGTTTAACGCCCCTTTTTACACCCAGGTGCCCCCTTTATCTTGGGCATTCTTTTTTCATTTTACTCAAACTTTGCTGGGGAAATGGTCTCGGGTTTTGTTCTCTGTCTTTGTTTCCATATCCATGTCCTCTGAAAAAACCTCCCATTTGGTAAAGTTTTCCTGTACCCCCCTTGTACAATTCAGAGGTTTTTTTTTAAAACAGCTATTTTTTTACATGCAATTTTTTTTTAGTAATTTAATTCTAAAAAAACCCTTTTTTAAAAATTAGGATGGAATCCCCAACCATGTCTTTGTTTTTCTTTTTTTCATTGTATTTAAAAGGGTTTTTTTTCAAAACAGGGAATTTATAGCTATGTTAAAGAAACTTGCAAAAACAAGTCATTTGAAAAATGTGTCCCTTTCCGTGTCCCACCTATTTTCCCGTTTTGACAACACCCCTAACCCCTTGGGGCCACTCTTGACAATTGTGAAGAACAAATGTCTGGGTTTTTAAAACAAATTTTTTAGAATAGGGGCCTGTAGGATTGCTTCATTTCCAAAGCCCCAAAAACCTTTACCCGGCTTTCAAATTTTTGTTAAAAAAATTTTTTAAAAACCTTTTGTCACCGGGAAAATGCCCCCAAAAATTCAAAGCATGACCCTTGAGCCACCCTTTTGGCAATTTTTGAAAAAAACAAAATTTCTGTTAAAAACAAAAAATTTTTTAAATAGGGCCCGTAGTATTGCCGCATTTCAAAGCAAAAAAATTTAAACCCCCAAAAATTTAAAAAAAAGGGCCTTGGCCCCCTGTTTTAAAAAGTGTGGGAAAATGTTTTGAAAAACCAATTTTTTGTTAAAGGACTGATTTTGCTGTTTCTCAAAGCCAACATGACCCCAAAAAAAATTATAAAATTGGGCTTCTCAGCCACTTTAAAAATTGTGGGGAGGGGAAATGCCACTTAGAAGCCCCATTTTGTTCCAAAAAAGGGCCTTTATTATTGCTGTATCTACAGAAATTTACCTCAAAACCATTGACCAAAGCGAAATTTTTAAGATAAAATGGGGTAAATTTGGGAAAACGGTTTTTGTTTATGAAACCTTGGGTGGGCTTTTACGTCTTTCCCCACAGCAAAAACCAGCAAAATGGAAAATGTTTTGGGAAAAAAAGAAAAAAAATTGCAGTAAGAAATGGGGTCATTTTTAAAAAAAAATTTTAAGAGGGGCCATTTCTGTTT